>JAYESA010000015.1:111271178-111276178 GCA_036927795.1 Iris macrosiphon | reverse complement strand
ATTGGTGTCCGACGTTTTACGGACCTCAGCCTGTCGATGGTGCAGAGAGGGACCCCCTCGTTCAGGAGTGATTTTCGGGTTGGTTGCCGGAATCACTAGGACCTCAGTTGTATTTATTAGCTTTTGGTACCAAATTTGTCCGCGGCTTTTGGTTTGAGACTTTGTATTGTATTTATTCTGGATATTGTTATATTATTATTATTTGTTGATGTCTTTAGTAGTTGTAGTTGTTTAGACTTTGTAGTTGTTAGACTTCCTTGTTATCTTATCGTGCTTAGATCGTGATTGAGTACTTGTGTTATCTTTATCATATTGCTCCTCCGTTTGGAGTTGAAATCTTGACAGATACTTATATTATTGTGTGAGATTGTTAGCTAGATAGTAGACCTAGACATCGTTCTACCGCCGATGCTACGGCGTAGGCTGGACGTACCCACAACTCATGCCCGATTTTTTGGGTGTGGGTCGTGACACATTGTTGGTGGCAGCCCACGCAGGTCTCGAGCTTCATAATTAGTGCGATATCGTAGTAGTACAATGATTTAGTTGTACTACTGTGAGCCTGCTCTAGGATATAGGATCTAGCATGAGAGTGTACTCAATCATGACTAGGAATAATTCCAATCTAATTATTCTGAAATTGCTTTCTTTTAAAATATTATTGTCCTTCTTTGATGATATCGTATCTTGCACCGTATTAACTTTTTTTGATCTGTGTTCAGGATGCCTCCGAAGATACGATCCCATCGTACCGTTGCAGCAGTTGCCACCGAGAGGTCTGCCACCTCTCGTCCTGCTCGACTTCAGGTAGCTGCTACCGCTCCACTCACTACTCCTACGATTGAGGGAGCATCTGCTTCTCTCGGGGATCCTCCTCCACCTGTCGATCCGAGGACTACCCCAATCGTTCTGGTGGTGCCTCCACCACCTCCTGCACCAGTAGACGCCGCACAGTTGTTTGCGTTCTTCAGGGAGATGATGGACGTGCAACACCGCTAGGTGGATGTGATGAGGCTGGACATTGAGAATGCCCACCAGGTGGCCATGGCGGCAATGGACAGAGTGGCTCAGATCCAGCCATAGGCAGATCAGACTCAACATTCGAGGTTAGGCATTATCATTGACTTCCAGAGGATGCGGCCCAAGGAGTTCCGGGGTACAGAGGGGATCCTGTATGCGGATGACTGGATAGAGCAGATTGAAGGGAATTTTCGGCTGGCACATATTCCAAATAGCATGCAGATAGAGGTAACGGGCAGTCAGATGTTCGACCTCGCTTTGACGTAGCAGATTTGTGGTGGACTTGAGTGAGGCAGCAAAGGCGAGAAAGTTTTGCAAGGGCTTGGTCATGGCGGTTAAGTCTTTGACTAGGAGTGACCGCGAGGCAACTTTCGAGCAGATCGTAGGGGACGCTCAGAGGGCAGAGGATGACTTGGAGCTCAAGTCCAAGAGAGGCAGGGATGATTCATGTAGTGTGAGTGGTAGTGCGGGACCGGCTAAGCATCCCTATGTCACGACCCGCACCCGGTTTAGGGGCACGAATGCGTGGGTACGTCCAGCCTACGCCGCAGCATCGGCGGTAGAACGCTGTCTAGGTCGAGTACTATCTAACAATCTCACGCTAGTATCCAACTCCATAAGGAGACTCGGATGATACTATAAAATATCAACAACATACTCAATCACAACTACAGCACGATAGGAATTTGAAGAAGTAAAAGAAAACAACACAAGTCTAAAGACAACATAATCATACCTGCAATCATTAACTTCCAATCCCCAAGTGTGTCGGAACCAGTCTACTAAGGTCACAGTCTGAAAAAATATTTTCCAGTCAGGAAGGAGCAAATTACATCTCTAAATAGCAGTTCTATATAAATGACATAAACTATGTAGCAGTTCTAGATGGAAACATACCAGATGCATGTATAGGTACGAGAAATGTACAATGAGAGAAGTACTGGAAATACTGTAAGTAAATGCAGGAAAAGAACCATATGTCAATGAGCAAGAAACCTATGACTAAGTGTGTGAGTACTAGCTTTAACATGTGATCGGCTTGGGACTAGTAAACTCATTACATGGGTTAGTAGGGCTAACCGATGTAACAGTGAGGAGGCATGTAAACTCATTACATGGGTTAGTAGGGCTAACCGATGTAACAGGGAGGAGACATGTAAATGGTCAGGCCGCACCCGACGTGAGATGTGGGGTGAGCTATGGTGCATATAAAGTTGGGTATGATCACATATCTACACTAAAGTACTCCCCAAACCCCCGACTGGTATAGTAGATCCAATCATGGTACGCTATGGCACAGGATTCCCTAGGAAGGTAGCAAATCTCCCCGGGAATTAGTGTCTGTACATGCACAAGATATCAAGGAAACAAGTCTCGTACAAGCTACACCATGAATGAGGAATAACATCTCATGACGAGATCCGTGTATACCAATCCGTGTAACCATCGTGTCAAGATCATGGATATTTACACTAGATACAGTGAACATAGGAGATATCATAAATTAGAAACTAATCAGAGAATGTACTCGCCTTGGGTCCTTAGCTGGTAAAACCAATGTCCTGCCCCAGAGTATCGTCTGGAGGATCCAACAGTCCTAAAATATATCAAATACAACATTTACATCAGGTGCTACACTAACACATCACAAATATATGAACTCAGGGGCTCTATCAGGTATGGCACTAGTCAACTAGGGTCACCTAGTAATTTAACTATTAATCATATTATCAATAAATAATTTAATACATATATATATATAGTTATTCCCAAGTATACAGAATAGGTATAACTGTATGTACATAAGTGGAAATATATTTTATTTATGTGAGAAATTATACATCACCCATACATATAGACTAGTATACATGTACCAAAATACGTATTAACTTGTATTATATAGATATACATACATACCAAAATAATACTATACTATATACAGGTAATATACCAGAATATGTTTTACAAGTACATATATATCAATATAGTTTTTTATATATATATACTATATATATATATATACCAAAAATATGTTTATACATGTTTATATATATATAGGTACACATATTTATACCAAAATACAGTTATATATACATATACCAATATACATTTATTTATATTTAAATACTGAACATACCTTAATACTTAGTTTACCAATAAAACGTATATAATATAATATAAGTATCTATTAGTAATTTACAAAAATACGTATTTGTGTATATACACTAATAGTTGTATATAATATATATTTATACCAAAAATACATATTTGAATATATATATATCAATCAAATATATTTTATACATAATACATAACTAAATTATAAACAATAAAACTAATATGCATATATATATATATTACCAACTTATTATAGGAAATTACTAAATTAATATTTAATTAATAAACAAGTTACATAAATTTCCAAACTAATTACAATTTACTAATTTATTAAGAAATTACTAACTGGTTATTAATTAACTAATTAATCTAATTACTGATTACTAAATTAACTAAACTCATTAATAAATTAAAACAATAAAACTAATCATGTTGTATTTACTAAACTAGTTACATGAATTTACTAAGCTAGTTATATTTATTTACTAACTAATTATATGAATTTACGAGGCTAATACACATTAATAAAATCAAATTATAAAAATAACCAAATTATATATTAATATAACTAATTATATTAATATACCCAAAGTACATAAACTAATTACATTAATTAACTAATTTAATTATAAATTCAATTAACTAAACTAAACTAATATAAATTAATTAAACGAATTATAAATTAATTAAACTAATTATTAATTAATTAAACTGATTATTAATTAACTAAACTAATTAAATAACTAATTATAAATTAATTAACTATATTAATTACATATATTAACTTAACTAATATACCACTTAATTAACTTACTAATTAACTCAACCGTTAGACACAGACTCAAACGAAGAAAGAGGAAAGAGGGAAGAAGGAAGGGGAGAGCTTCACCTAGGGTTCTCCGGCGTCGGCGCGGGGAGGTCAGCGGTGGAGCTCGGAGACGGGCAGGGCGGCGGCGTGGGACTCGAGACGGCGGGCGCTCTGATCAAGACGGCGGGCTCGGCGCTCGAGGAGGCGGCTCGGCGCTCGAGGACGGCGTTCGACGGATCTGGCGGCGTTCGGCGGCGGCTACCGGCTTCAGCGGCCACGGCTCGACGCGGCCACGGTGGTTCTTCTCGGCGGAGGCGGCTTCGGCGGCTTGGTTCAGCGGACTCGGCTCAGCGGCGGACTCGACGACGTCGGCTCCGGCGGCGATCTAGTCGAGAGACTCCAGGTGGTGGTGGCAGGCGGCCAGATCGAGGAGGAGGCGGTCTCTGGTTCCAGCGGCGACCACCGGCTCGGCCTGATCTAGGGTTAGGGTTCGGTGGGTCGGGGTCGTTCGTGTCCGAGGCTGGACACGACGGGGGTGTACTGTAGACATGTCCGGTGTTGGACACGGGTGATGCTGTGTACAGTGGTGGATGTGGAGGTGGTGTCCGGGTGTGTCGGACACGGAAAAGCTGGTTGTAAACTGTAAATCTGGACACAGGAATGAAATGGATACAGTGGGACACCCGGGGTCGGACCCGAGGCCATCACGGCTGACACGGATGCTGGACACACGGACACGAGCACACAAAATGGTGATGGATTTGGCTTGTGGGAATTTGTGGAGGCTATCTAGAAATTTGGAGATTAGGGTTTCTTGGGAAATGTGAGAATGAGAACTTAAATAGGGAGAAGGGTGTGGGATAAAGGGTTGTGGGTTGGCCCAATAATGAATGGCCCAGAATTAAATATAAAAAAGGTTTCTCATGTGGGAAAAATGAGGGTGTGGGCTAGTTAATAGGAAATGGAAATTTGAAAAAATAAAAATAAAGATTATATTTTCAGAAATATTTTTTTTAGGAAAGCTAGCAAATTTCCAATTTGCTACTAATTAATA
>JAYESA010000015.1:111166178-111266178 GCA_036927795.1 Iris macrosiphon | reverse complement strand
TTTCCTTCACCTTGTGCTACTTGCTACAACTGTTTTATAGTTTTTATCATTTAGCTGGAACTGCTGTTAGAAGTGTATTTGCTCCAATCCTGACTGAATATATTTTTCAGAGGATCCAGAAGATTGGTGTCCGATATTTTATGGACCTCAGCCTGTCGATGGTGTAGATAGGGACCCCCTAGTTCAGGAGTGATTTCTGGGTTGGTAGCGGAATCCCTAGGACCTCAGTTGTATTTATTAGCTTTTGGTACCGAATTTGTCCCCGGCTTTTGGTTTGAGAATTTGTATTGTATTTAATTCTGGATATTGTTGTATTATTATTATTTGTTGATGTCTTTAGTAGTTATAGTTGTTTAGACTTTGTAGTTGTTAGACTTCCTTGTTATCTTATCATCCTTAGATCGTGATTGAGTAGTTGTGTTATCTTTATCATATTTTTCCTCTGTTTGGAGTTGAGATCTTGACAGGTACTTATATTGTTGTGTGAGATTGTTAGCTAGATAGTAGACCTAGACAGCGTTTTACCGCCGATGTTGCGGCATAGGCTGGACGTACCCACGACTCATGTTCGATTTTTCAGGTACGGATCGTGACACTATTTATAAATAATATGAAGAGTCAAATACACATCTACGTGTCTGTGTTAAAATATGACATGCACAAAGCCCCGTGTCGGAGAAACCCCCCCAAATTAACCCGTATCTCCAAATTGTTGGGATATGACCTACACGTACCCAATTGTAGGCACGATACTAGCCACAAACACACAAACACATGCTAATTTGATCTATAGGACAAATTGACAAACACAACAAGTGTCAATCTCGGAATTCTCCCAAAATTGTTACAAAAAGTACCATAACTTTCTCAATAGGCCTCCTATGAACTCAATTCCAATTTCTATGGGTAGCCTATGCATATGGGTTGATTTATCATGGTTAATTCTCATATTTATTACCTATTTAGAGGAGAAAAACTGAATTGTACCTATTGGGAGATGGATTCCCAATGAAACCTCCAAAATTGGTAAAATTGGCCTTCAATTTGTAGATCCTTGCTCTTCTTTGTAGATCCTTGCTTTCTCCTTCTAGATCCTTGCTTTACTAGCCTCCAATAATTATTTGGGAAGGAATTGGGTAGAAATTTGGTAGGGATTTGATGGAATTTGGTTGAGGAAAATTCTAGATCTTGATTTGGAATGAAAAATGAAGAGAGAGAAAGTTTTTATCCCCCTTATATAGGCCTCACTTGCCCCCTCCCTCAAGCTACTATGTAAAGTCTAAAATACCCCTTAGGGCCTCTCATAAAGAAATTAATTAAGGAGGGAAGGTTCTAGTCTAATGGATTTAACATAATTAATCATCCTCTTAATGATTGGGCTTCTAATTATTAGGCTCAATTCTAACTCGAATTAAATGTTGGTCCATGGTTCTAATCTAAACTAGTTAGGTCCACTAACACAAGTCCAATAAATAAATATAATATGCTAACAATAAATAAATAATACAATAAATAAATATTCTACATGCATAATATTTAATTAATTACCAAAAGACTAAAATATTCTTTCCTAGAAAATGTGGTAGTAACAAGTCTACCCCCTTAGAAGAATTTCGTTCTCGAAATTAAAACTATCACCCCTCTCTCTTGGGCATGTCATACAAATTTTTACCAGTGTTAAAACCCTCATCAACACAGTCTAAAATAATCCTATCATATAACATACAATCCTATCATTCTTACTGAAAGAGAAATCATACTTTGTTGTAGTCTCTAACTACCATGAATTCTGTCTCTGCTCTGCTGGGATGTCTTCTTCTACTGGTGCAGGATAATCTACTATGCTACTTGTGGCCTATTCCATCACATACTTAGCATTCACTAATCATCAAGCTAGTCAAGATATTTTTAATACTGAGGGTTACCAAATACTAGTGATATACTATAGTTCTAGGTCATGGACATGCTTCACTCACTGGCACTTGCTACTTAGAATACTATACAAAACACCGCTAAAATACTACCTCCTTTATCCATTTCAGTTCTTGTAATCACCAAAATTCCTCAACCATTCTCTTGCAAGGAATACTTGTATACTTTTTCAATCATGTGTTTTATTAGCACACCCTTGTCCAACTTGAATACTCCCAATAGGATGCCTTCTCAAATCTTGTTACTGTCTACACAAGGCACCAGCTCTCATATGTATTTTAGATGTCATCCTCATACCAAGCTACTCCTATATTATTGTACTAAAATACTTGTGCTTAAACTTTCATAATACTTGAGGTACTACAGCTCATGTTACTAGGGTATCTCTTTCTATCTGATACTTGGTGCAACTCATCCTCTAACATTTGTTAATCATCTTAAGGTTCTCATCTATACATTAGTATCATAATACATACATAATTATCTTCTAGCCATTACAACACCATGACATCTCACTGGTATCCTTATACCCCTCGGACTATTCTCTGATACATACATCCTCTATAAATCAAATTAGCAAGGTACTATAATAAACTTACTTCTATATATATATATATATATATATATATATATATATATATATATATATATATATTGTCTCTCTCCTCTACTGCTTGGATCACTTGTACTATTACTTCCAAATAATTTTCTATCCATTAACTGATACACCAATCTAATATTATCACACAAGGTACTTACTGTTACTAGCACATTACTCAACTAATCTCTAATATAGAAATACTAGCAATCTTGATATAGTAACACTAGCTTCCTAACTACACAACATATGTCCTTAATATTCTAGGATACTAGCTATATCATTAGATCACCTCATCACACTCACTAGAACTCATGATCACTTGCACAAGTTATTAACTTCTATAATATACATGTTTTACTTCACTCTCAAAGGCAGGCATATGGTTCCATATCTCTATTGATGTATATGTATCTCTCCTCAAATCTTTTACAGACTTATACACTAATCAGTAATATACTACATATCTTTCATGACCAATCTTGATATTTCTCAACCCAAGACACACCATTGGAATTTCTAATACTCAGGTTCCCTCTTTCTGAACTCTCACTTTCTGATACTCATGAACTTCCACATTGACACTCACCACTCATTGTGCATCCTCCACACAATTTTTAGATACTCTTCCACCTATTGCTTCCAATACATCACTAGCCTAAATATTAGATGATATACCCATCACTAGTCATATATTGGTATACTCCTATCTACTCACATCAACCTGTAATGCAGGTCCTAATACTTTAGCATAATATATTCTTATTTCCACACACTCTCTCTATACCTACTAGTACCACTCTACTATGGCAAACTCACTAATACTCTTTATATATTTCCTTACTCTTGACACACCTAAGTATCAACCACCTAATTGAATATCATGCTCCTTTGATTTTCAACATAATTTCCTTGATACTTAATTGTTTACATGGATCACCCAACTACATGAATTCATGACTATCCAGAACTGGCATGCTGACTTTGATACTAACTCCTGGAACCACCACTGATACTCTTTACTCTCTCTTCTACCATAATACCAATACTAACTATAATGACACCTATCATAAAATTATTGCTATAAGGTACTACGCTATGGATTATCCCTAGATTTATGCCTATTGCTCACATGCCCAACTAAGAACCACTTACAGACTCACAAACCACACTCCTAACAGTCAATACTGATACTCAAGACACATACCTAGTTGCAAGTTACGAATTATCACACTAACAAGGAACCCTAATGGAATGAAGCTCTATAAGGAACTGGACTAAAGAACTGAAGGTATCTCTACTACAAAGCTAAAGAATGATGGAACAAAGTCCTAAAATAACAGAAGTGGATAAGTATTGAGATGATACTTTAAGAACCAATTTAAGATATAATCTGATAATCATATACATCTGTTCGAAATTATGACACTCAGAATCCTCGCTACGCCAGTAAGCATAGCTGCAATAAACGATAGATTCCATAACTTAGGTATGCACCTCTATAATAATGTTGTCTAGAATCCTCGTTGTGCCAACTAGTATAGCTGCGAGAAATTCTAAATTTTATAAGTAAGATATGTACATCCGAAGTCAGGTCTCTATATTTCTGCCATACCAGCTAATATGGCTGCGATAAACTCTAGGCTCCATAACCAAAGCAGACGTTTTACCTTTCTCACTGTCCTCATCAATATATGTTATCAGATGATACCATAATTTAGTCCAAAAAATTTATCTCGATATAAAATTAAACTCGATAACGAACACCAAGAATTAAATTCAATAACAACAAGCGAGAGCGGACCGAAACAAGGAGGAAGATTTAAATTAAAATTTTAAAATAAGATTCTCTTGGGTCGTCCTAGAAATCTCTCAAGAAATTTGTGATTGAGTATCCTCTCATCCTAATATCTTATATCCTACATCCTATATCCTATATCCTATATCTTGTCGCAGGCTCGTAGTAGTACAACTAAGTCATCGTACTACTATGATATCATATAACTTGTAAAGCCTGACCTACATGGGCCACCACTAAAAATGTGTCACAACCCGCATCCGGTATAGGTATGTAAGTCGGGAACAACACCCAGCCTACGCCACAGCATCGGCGGTAGAACGCTGTCTTGGTCAACTATACTATCTAAATATCTTACAATAATATAAAATCTGTCAACAATATCTCAACACAAAATTCAATCACATTGTAAAGCACGAGAAGATATCAAGGAAGTCTAACATAACTATATAATCTAAACAATTATAACAACAATAAAAGGAATAATTACAAACTCTCAAACTATATGTCAGAAATAAATTCGGTACCAGAATACTAAAGAAAATTAACTATGAAAGACTAGTGATCCGGATAAACCTCCCGACAATCACTCCAGAACTAGTAGGTCCAGGTCTGCATCATCTATAGGTCACAGTCCATAGTATGTCGGACACCAATCTCTCGGATCCTCTAAAAAATGTTTTCTAGTCAGGAACAGAATGAAGTATATCTCGAATAGGAGTTCTAATCAATGATATAAACTATGTAATAGTAAATAGATATGAATATACAAGATGCCATATACATGTACAAGAGATACGCAATAAAGAAAATACGGGAAATAAATAGAAGAATGAGCAATATAGAATAAACAAGAAATACTAATGACTAAGTTCGTGAGTACCAGCTTTAACATGTGATCGGCTTGGGAACTTGATACAAGATTTATGACATGGCTAATCATATGTGCGGTGCATGATTAACACTATTCAAGAGTAAGACTTGATAAAAGATGGGTATGATCACATATCTACACTACATACTCTCCAACCCCGACTGGTATAGTGGATCCAACCATGGTACGCTATGGCACGGGATTTCCTAGGAAGGTAGCAAGTCTCCGCGAGAATCAGTGTCTGTACATATACAAGAAGAACAATAAAACAAGGCTTGCACAAGATACACCATATATACCAAGGAATAATATCTTATGACGAGATCCGGATATACCAATCCGTGTAACCATTGTGTCAAGAAAATATGAATATCTATACTAGATACAATGAACATAGAGGATAACATAAATAAAAAACTATCAGAGAATGTACTCGCCGGTGTTCTAGAGCAATGAATGTCAAACTTTCTGAACTGGTGTCACATAGACCTATATATAGAATATTGCATTAATACAAGGTTCTGGAAAGAAAATAAGTTAAACTAGTTCAATTCTAGGTCATAAAGCCATTTCTAAGTCAAAGCAGTCAAACTAGGTCAACTCTAAGTCAAATTGGTGAAACTACCTATTTCTAAGTTGTATGAGTCTATCTCTAGGATATTGGGTTCATACACTATGAAACTAGGCCATACAAGCTAAATCTAAAATACTAAGATACCGTATCACAAGATACGCAACCAAAATATAAAATAGTCATATATGCATATCCAAACAATATTATATATACTAATCCCGACTACAATGCTAAATGAATACCTTGGCTTTGAACCAATGCGGTATCGCACTACTAAACCCCCATCTTGATACCCAAATCCAATACCTTGAGTATCCTCAATACCTTGGCATTTACCTTGGTATCTCAAGGTAATGTGCTCTTAGTATATGCTATCTACCCAAATCTCTAAACTATAGGCTAATATGTATTTATCTAATACAACTACTAGATATAACTATTAATATTTACTAATACCCAACTACCTATTACTACTAACATATTTTATATACTAATACATAGACACTAACTTAAAATATGATACACATCTACTAACTTATCCCATAATACTACATATATAGTACTTAACAATAACTTACATACATAGATACATATACTACAATAGCTACTAGGCTAACTATTCTACTAACAAAGCATTTAACTTAACTATTATACTACTAGCGATAACTATTAACCACTTAACAATAACTTACATACATAGAAACTGAATGATTGGCTACTACTGCTTTGCAACGTCGTGCTGCGCATACGCTGCTGCACCATGCTAAAGCTGCTGTATTGCGCTGCGTATACGCTGCGTTGCCTTGCTGCTGCACCCAGAACTACTGCTGTGGTGCCCTGAAACTGCTGCTGCTGTGGCTGATTCGCTGTAGCGCTGCTGCTGTTGCATTTGCATCTGCTGCTGCTCGGTTTAGCCACTGCTGCTGCTCGGTTACACACAACTCCCCCATCTCAAAATACCTATCTACATACATACACTATATATATACACATATATATATATATATATATATACTTATCAATATATATATATATATATATATACACCCAAGTAGTTATGCTCACAACTATACATTTATATATATATATATATATATATATATATATATATATATATATATATAAATCTCTGCTCCTCTACATATATATATACAATCACATATATATTCATATGCTCTCACTCACAACCATAGATGTATATATACACAACTATATAGATATTTATATCTATATACATATACACATATATATGTAAACACACACATAGTTATATATATATCAATACACATCTCCTACATACATATAGCTAGTTATAACACTCCCTCTCATATATATAAATATAGATATAGTATCCCATAGCTATATACATATATATCAACCCACAAACACTCAACATTGTATATATATATATATATATATATATATATATATATATATATATATATATATATATATATAAATATATCTCGCTACTATATATATATATATATATATATATATATATATATATACATAATCACACACATATATATACATATATATATCTATAGATAATAATATATTCATATACATATGAATTCATATATTATCAATAGCTATGAATAAAAGAGATTAGATCTAAAATGTAACATAACAAACATGTGGAGTGCATCGCACCCGTATCACACTAGATCTATGATACGCTTGCGACACGAGTCTACCACACAACCAAACGTACCCCGAAGGACACGAGCAGGTCTAATATACTATTTATGAATAATACGAAGAGTCTACGTGTCCGTTTTAAAATATGATATGCACCAAGCCCCGTGTCAGAGAAAAAACCCCCAAATTAACCCGTATCTCCAAATTGTTGGGATATGACCTACACGTACCCAATTTTGGATACGACAATAGCCACAAATACACAAACACATGCTAATTTGATCTATAGGACCAATTGACAAATATAACAAGTGTCAATCTCAAAATTCCTCCAAAATTGACACAAAAAGTACCATAACTTTCTCAATAGGCCTCCTATGAACTCAATTTTAATTCCTATGGGTAGCCTATGCATATTGGTTGATTTATCATGGTTAATTCTTAGATTTAGAATCTATTTAGAGAGAAAAACTAAATTGTACCTATTGGAAGATGGATTCCTAATGAAACCTCAAAAATTGGTAAAATTAGCCTTCAACTTATAGATCCTTGCTCTTTTTTGTAGATCCTTGCTTCCTCCTTCTAGATCCTTGCTATACTAGTCTCCAATAATTATTTTGTAAGGAATTGGGTGGAAATTTGGTTGATATTTGATAGAATTTGGTTGAGAAAATTTTTTGATCTAGATTTAGAATGAAAAATGAAGAGAGAGAAAGTTTTCATCCCCTTTATATAGGCCTCAACTTGCCCCCTCCCTCAAGCTACTATATAAAGTCTAAAATACCCCTTGGGGCCTCTCATGAAGAAATTAATTAAGGAGGGAAGGTTATAGTCTAATGGGTTTAACATAATTAATCCTCCTCCTAATGATTGGGGTTCTAGTTATTGGTCTCAATTCTAACAAGATTTAAATATTGGTCCAGGGTTCTAATCTAAACTAGTTAGGTCCACTAACACCATTCCAAAAAATAAATCTAACATTCTACCAATAAATAGTTAATACAATAAATAAAAATTTTACATGCATAATATTTAATTAATTATCAAAAGACTAAAAAATTCTTTCCTAGAAAATATGGTAGTGACAATAGTTAATACCTCATATACTAACTATATTAATATATCTAAACTATACGCTAAACTAATAGTTAACATATACCACTTAACTACTAACATGTATTTCCTATACTAATATACATATCTATTTATAATAACAACTAACAAATATATACCTACTAGCATATAGATACCAACCTATATACATAGAGATATATAAATAAATACTTAACTAACTAGTAATTGCTAACACTTAACTACCAACTTAACTAACTAGACAATTTAAACCAACTATTAGCTAACTACCCATTTACTGAAACCACCCTAAACCAACTAACCAAATACCTGACACTGCAGATACTGAACTGCTCACTGAGGTAACTGTTACTGTGCTGGCTCATTGTGCAGTGAATGAATATTTCACTGTATTTGCTGCTGAACTGGTACCGCATCCCCTCATTGGAATGCTGCTGAACTGAATGCCTTGCCTGCACAGGCTGCTCTGCTGTACTCTCTCTTGCTTGCTGATAACTTGCTGATAGGGTACGGATACCTGCTGTGCAGTTGGTCACTGCACAGTATCTCCCCTGGCCAGAGCATGCTGACCCGAGCCCCTTTGCTGAATTGCTACTGTTTGGTCAATTGCTGCACCTCCCTCTTGCTGAGTTGCACTAATGCAGATATTGAGGTGCTGCACTATGCAGTGCAGCTAGCCGCAACTGATATACAGTGCTATAAACTGCGTTGGCTCAAGTATCTTGCTGGATGTAGCATTCATCTCAGTGCATGAGCTGCTCTGCTCTCCCACTAGCTGCTCATATTGCTGTGTGTAGTCTGCATAGTACTGCTTTCAGTTTCTCTCCCTCTTGCCACTGTGCACGAGCCTCCACTGGCAGTGATACAGTGGTACGGCTGCTCTCCCTCACTCTTGATACTCACTCACTCACACACAACTCAAACACAACACTAACAACTCACATACATAAACTCAAAAACCTCTATGACTATAACTCTACATATGTATCAACACACAAATATATATACTTCTAAGTATATAAATATATATATATATATATATATATATATATATATATATATATATATATATATATATATATACACTCACACATACATATATAATCACTCATAGATATAGACATACACACATATGCACATATAGATATATATATCAATACATATAATTATAAAGGTACATATATATCTATCCATATACATAAACTCATATATATATATATATATATATATATATATATTTTATACATATATATATACACAAGCATACATAGAATTGAGAGCAATAAACCAAACACGTGGAGTGCGCACCTGTATCACACTAATTCTATGATACGCTTACGATACAGCTCACCACACAACCAAACGCATCCCGAAGAACACGAACAAGTCTAGAATACTAATTATGAAATATACGAATAATAATAATAATAAAAACTACGTGTCCGTGTCAATAATTAATTTGTGCAAATCCCTGTGTCGGAGAAAACCCCCCCAAATTAACCCGTTTCACCAAATTGACGAGATACGGCCTACACGTACCCAATTGTGGATATGATACTAGTCACAAAGAAGCAATCACATGTAATATTGATCTATTTGACCAATTGACAAACACCACATGTGCCAATCTCAAAATTCTCCCAAAATTGACACAAAAATATACATAACTTCCTGCATAGGTCTCTTATGAACCTAAAACCAATTTCTATGGGTAGCCTATATATGTTGGATAATTTTTCATGGTTAAATATCAGATTTAGAACCTTTTACAAGAGAAAAAACTAAAATATATCTATTGGGAGATGGATTCCTAATAAAAATTCTCAAATATGAAAATGTAGCTCCTTCTTGTAGATCTTGGCCTCCTCCTTGTAGATCCTTGCTTCCTTCTAATAGATCCTTCTTTTAGTAGCCTCAATTGAGAAATAGGGAAGGAATTTGTGAAAAAAAATTGTGAGAAAATGAAGAAAATTGGAAAGGGGAAAATATAGATCTAAATGCTATAGAAAAATAAAATGAGAGACACTCTCTCTCCTCCCTCTAATGGCTGGCCACATACCTCTTCCTCAAGTTATATAAAATATCCAAAATACCCTTTGGGGCCACTTATATAGAAATTAATTTAGGAGGGAAGGTTCTAGTCTAATGGTTTCACTAATTAATTCATCCTCCTAATACATGGGCCTAATTCATAGGCTCAATCTAAACTAAACTAAAATATTAGGATCATGCATTTAACTAAAAGGTTAGTTCCACTACACAAGTCCAAAATAATCTAGCATCTAACAATAAATAAATAATACAATAATTAATTAATACATATGCACAATATTTAAATACAATAAATCCTAAAATAGAAATATCCATATCAATTACCAAACTACCCTTGATTAAAAATGTGAAGGTAACAATCCTACCCACCTTAGACAAATTTTGTCCTCAAAATTAAGGAAGAAACTAACTACCAAAAGCAAATAATATAATGCAAGAAAGAATCATACCTCACGGCTCGAACAGATACGGATATCGCTCGTGCATCTTAGCCTCTCGCTCCCAGGTACTCTCTCCTGGCCAGTGATGCCTCCATATGACATGCACCAAAGGAATCGTCTAGTTCCTCAGCACCTTCTCTCTCCGATCTAGAATCTCAACTAGCTGCTTTGGATAGCTAAGAGTAGGGCCCACCTCTATCTCCGAGTGATCCAACACATGACCGGGATCTGCCACGTACCATCTCAGCTGTGACACATGAAATACGTTATGCACTTCCTCCAATACAGTTGGTAAGTCTAGTCTGTATGCAACTGCACCGACCCTCTCAAGAATACTGAAAGGTCCGGTGAATCGCGGACTAAGCTTTCCTACTCCACCAAAATGAGTCGTGCCACGTGTTGGAGAAATCCTCAAGAAAACCAGACTGCCAACCTAGCACAAAAATATAACCTTAGCACTCTAATAAAACAAACAATCAATCATAAGCAATGCAAAACAAAAATCTATACCTCAAACTCCAAAGGTCTTCGGTGGCTATCGGCCTAATGCCGCTGTCTATCCTGCGCCACTCGAAGCTATCCCTGATGAGCTTCACCTTCTCAGCTACATCCACTACCATCTCTGGTCCCAATAAAGCTCTCTCACCAATATCATCCTATGATAACGGAGTGCGGCATCTCCGTCCATACAATACCTCAAATGGTGACATCTCAATACTGGCTTGGTAGCTGTTGTTGTATGAAAACTCTACCAAGTGAAGGTGATCCTCCCAAGAACCTCCAGGATCCAAAATATAGGTGCGTAGCATGTTCTCAAGAGTCTGAATAGTCCTCTCCAACTGTCCGTTAGTCTGAGGGTGATATACGGTACTGAACTTGTGCTGAGTGCCCAAGCTAGCCAATAAACTCCTCCAGAAGTAGGAAGTGAAGCGACTATCCTGATCCGAGACTATGCTTATTGGAACACCATATAATCTGACTATCTGGCGCACATATATTTTCGCGAGCATCTCCATAGATGTACCTACTTTGAATGGCAAAAAGTGGACTGATTTTGTCAACCTGTCCACGATGACCCAAATCGCATCTTTACCTCCTAGAGAACGCGGAAGTCCTGAAATAAAATCCATGGTCACATGCTCCCATTTCCACTCTGGAATGGGTAAAGGCTGATGCAATCCACCTGGCCTCTGTCTCTCCGCCTTTACCTGCTGGGAGACTAAGCATCTGGATACGAAGCTAGCTACCTCCCACTTCATACCAAACCACCAAACATGCTCTCTCATATCTCTATACATCTTTTTGGCACCTGGATGCATAGAGTACTGAGATCGATGCGCCTTCTGCAGAATCTTCTTGCGCAATGCTCCACTCGGTACATACAATCTGGTACCGTGCCACAATAATCCATCTTCTGCAATACTGTAGTCTTCTGCCAACCCGATCTGGACGTGTGCTCTGATTCTCCTCATAGACTCATCCTCGTAATGTCCGGTTATGATCTGGTCTATCAGCTCTGACTGTACCTGAAGTCTTCATATCTGTCCTGCGACTCCAGGGACTAATACCTCAATGCCCAAACTGTAAAGATCGGCCAATAAATGTCTGTCCCTCGTCAAATACATAGCCACGGGATACCTGCTCAAGGCATCCGCAACTACGTTGGTCTTCCCTGGATGGTACTACAAAGAAATATTGAAGTCTTTCATCAACTCCAACAATCGTCGCTGCCTCATGTTGAGCTCTTTTTGTGTAAACACATACTTTAAGCTCTTGTGGTCTGTAAAGATCTTTACTCTCTCTCCATACAAGTAGTATTTCCATAATTTAAGAGCAAAGATAACTGCTGCCAACTCCAAGTCATGGGTAGGGTAGTTCTTCTAATACAGGTGTAATTGCCTGGAATCATAGGCAATCACGTTTCTATTCTGCTGCAACACACAACCCAAACCCTTACCTGATGCATCACTGTATATGGAAAATCTTCTTGCTCCTGATGGTAATGTCAATATTGGAGCTGTAGTCAACCTTTTCTTCAGCTCCTCAAATGCTGACTGATAATCCTCAGTCCAGACGAACTCCACGTCCTTCCTGGTTAGTCTAGTCATCGGCTCTGCAAGTCTGGAAAAGTCCTGAATAAACCTCCAATAGTAGTCTGCCAATCCAAGGAAACTCCTGATCTCTACTACTGAACTTGGGGTAGACCATGATTCAACTGCTAAGATCTTCTTCGGATCCACTGAGATTCTATCTCCTGTAATAATATGCCCGAGGAATTCAACCTTATCAAGGAGGAACTCACACTTTGATAGCTTGCCATACAGCTTCTACTTCTTGAGGTTCTCCAAAACTATCCTATCCTCAAGTGCTGTTCGTGCTCCTCTAGGGTCTTTGAATATATTAGAATGTCATCAATGAAGACTACAATAAATTGATCTAGGTACTGATGAAATACCTTGTTTATCAGGTTCATAAATACTGTTGGGGCATTGGTCAACCCAAACGGCATCACTAAGAACTCGAACTACCCATAATGAGTCCTAAAAGCTGTCTTCGGAATGTCTTCCTTCTTCACTCTTACTTGGTGGTACCCCGACCTCAAGTCTATCTTTGAGAATACCTTCGCTCCGCTCAACTGGTCAAATAAATCATTAATCTGTGACAACGGGTATTTGTTCTTGATAGTGAGGTTGTTGAGTACCCTATAGTCGATACACATACGTACCGACCCATCCTTCTTTGGTACAAAAAGTATCGGAGCACCCCATGATGATGAACTGGAATAGATAAAGCCTTGTCTTGCAACTCATCCACCTGCTTCTTTAACTCCGCCAGTTCACTGTTGCTTACTCTATAGACGTGCCAAGATATTGGCTCTGCTTCTGGCACCAAATCTATAAAAAATTCCATATCTCTGTCCGGTGGCAACCCCGACAACTTCTTTGGAAAGACATCCATGAACTCTGCAATCAACGGATGTGGCGGCTCCTGCTCTTCTATCAAAGCTCCACAGAAATTGCCTTCGCTCTGCCCTGCTGCTCCACAGACAAACTTGAACTTCGGCTCTTCTATGCTCGGAAATAAAACTATGCCTCTTCGACAATCGATACTAGCGTGATGCCTACTCAACCAATCCATCCCGAGTACTATATTGTAGCTCATAAGTGGCATTACGAGTAAACATACGCTCAACTTTCAGCCTCATAAATAAACTCTTTGGTTCTTGCTAACATCACTGACCAGGATATTACCAACCCCGGTCGTGATCTTGCAAGTCCTCGCCAACGGTTCAGACTCAAGACGATGTCTCAGAGCAAAAGATATAGATATAAAACTATGAGAAGTACCAGAATCAAATAAAGCATGAGATGGAAAGGAATCGAGATAAACTGAACCTGAGATGACATCGTCAAATGGCTCCTCATCCTCTACAATCAAGGCAAAAGCTCGCCCTGTCACTGAGCACCTCTTTGCTGCTGATGCTGAGCAAACTGCTGCTGCTATGGGGGTAGAGGTCCTCTCTGCTGTCCTACTGGTGGTCTAGCGGGTGCTCTCTGTGCATGTCCTCTGCCCTAAACTGGAAGAGTTGGGACTTTAGGACAAGCCCTCAACTGATGATCTTCCTATCCGCAGAATAAGCACTGGCCTAGTCTTATCCTGCATGCATCCCATCCGTGTCCTTGCTTCTTACAGAAAGTACAAGAAACTGCTGCCCTCTGGATCTGGTGCATCTGCTATACCGACGCTCTAGCTGGCTCGTGATACTACTGTCTCGGATGCTGGTAATGCCTCTGGTGCTGCTGCTAGAAATTAGGGCTCTTTGCTGGACCCATATTGGTACTGGATCCTCCTATGTCCCTCGGCCTCTTAGAGCCAAGCTTTAAGTCATCCTCGGCCTGCTGCGCCTGCCTGAGAATCTCCTCGAAGGTGGCAGTAGGATATCCATTTGTGTAGGATTTGACCTCCCAGTTTAGGCCCTTCCTGAACATCATGGCTCTACCTCTGGGTTTTGCTCCTCCATGAAGTGACCTAGTCGGTAATACTATACCGCATACTCGTCCACTGACATACCTTCCTGGACGAGGTACTGGAACTGGCTCTCTAAGGATGTTAGAGACACGTCTGGGAAGAACTTCTCCTTGAAAAACTTTTTAAATGCTTCCTAAGTGAGCACTGGTACTACAATCTTGGGGTCTGTCCTGAACCATGTCAAAGCAATATCAAACATCATATACCCCGCTACCTCTATCTGTAACATCTCTGGAATCTGCGCTACCCGCAGGTTTCGCTCGATGTCCTCAATCTAATCATTTGCATAAATGATCCCCTCTGTGCCTCTAAAATCCTTCAGGCCCATCCTCTTGAACTCCATGATGGTCCCCGATCTCAACTGCTAAGGAATAAACTGAGGTGGTGCTATCTGTGGCTGGACTACGGAAGCCCTCTCAACTACTACAAGTACGATCTGGTGAGCATTTTCTACGCTCTGTCACAGGACCTCTGACTGACGCTGCTGCGCATCCATCATCTTCTGGAAGAGCACGAATATCTGCGTCTTATCAACTATAGGTGGTGGGGGTGGAAGATCCTCGAAAATTGTCTACGTTGTCCTCGGTACCAGAGGTGGAGTACCTCCCAAAGCTGCTACAGATACGCCCACCTGGATCGGTGAAGCTGACCTCCTGAATGTAGGTGCTTGACCATCGTCTGAGGGTGCTGCCCTCATGGGTGATAAAGTGACTGATCATGCCGTCGTGGCACCTGAGCGCTAGGAACGAGTCTTCGACGGCATCTTGAAGATAGATTAAAATAAGGAATCAATATTAAATATGATACGATGTCATCAAAGAAGGACATAATTTTATTCAAAGTAAAGCAATATTCAAAATATAAGGATTTGCAAAATAGATTTTGGAATGTTTCCTAGGTGTGATTGAGTAAACTCTCATCCTAAATCCTATTTTCTAAAGCAGGTTCGTAGTAGTACTCTAGGCGAGAACCACTACAATATCGTACTACTTGTGAATCTCGATCTGCATGGGCCACCACTAAAAATGTGTCATGACCCGCATTCGGATATTCGAGCACGAGTACGTGGTTACGCCCAGCCTACGCCGCAGTATCGGCGGTAGAATACTGTCTGGGTCATTTCTAAATATCTAACATCTCAACAATATAATATGCTACCTGTCAATCATCTCAACTCCAAATAGAAGAACAATATGGTATCTCACAAGTATAACTAATCTCAATCACAAAACAAACTAAGGAAGATAAAGCACGAATGGAATAGCGAAGGAAAGAATAAGATACAATCATAAGATATAATCTACAATCTGATATAATATACAAACTGTGAATCTCCACAAAATAGTCTAATATAATCCAACACAAATAACTATACCTCCTTGGGCTCTGCAACTAAGTCCTCCTGGTCTACAGGAGTATCCTCTAAAGCTATGCTGTCCTGTGGCCCGTAGAATGTGGGACACTACTCTATAAGCCAATCATCTGAAAAAATATATCCAGTCAGGATCGGAGTAAAGTACATACCTCTGAAAGCAGTTTCAATAACATAATCGAGCATATAAAATAGATAATAGAAATGAAATACAAGATCACTAACATATGAATTAATGAACAATAGATATACAGATAATGTACGAGAATATAGAACAACAATATAATTTTCTACAATATGATAAAATAACTGCAATATAACTAATGTGCCTCAGAATACAAGTTCATTATATGATCGGTTTGGGTGAACATGATCAATAAGGTAAGATGATTATAAGTGTGGTATGTAATCAGAATGTACATGATAAAAAATGGGGCTTTGATCACATAATCAACTCCTACTCTTCCATCCCCAACTAATACCAATGGATCCAATCACGACACGCTACGAACACGAATATGATCACTGAACACGAGCAGTGGTTGTACACGAATAAGCATACTGAACACGAGCAGTGTGTGAACACAAATAAGCATACTGAACACGAGCAGTGTGTGAACACGAAATATAAATCAATACCCAATGTATACGATGAAATACATATACAGGAGTACCCGCTGGACACGGTAGGGGATAATATCTCCTGTCAGGATCCATGTAGTACAAGTCCATGAAATTACTATGTCAGAATCAAGTATACAATTCTAGAAAATGTATATATACACTATTATGAATCAAAAACAATCAGAGAAATATACTCGCCTGAAGTCCTGAGCAAGGTGTGTCTCTCGATGCCCAAGTTGGTGTCAAACAGACCTATATATGGTACGTTGCATCAATACAAGGTTCAGAATAAAAATAAGTTAAATGGATTCATTTTTAAGTCAAACCGGCTAATTCTAGGTTGCAAGAGTCTAACACTAAGACACTAGGTCGATACACTATGAAACTAAGCTATACTAGCTAATCTAAGATACAATGAAACACACCAAAATATCGTATCCTAAGATACGCAAGTTTAAATATATAAAAATAGTAATTTGTAGATATATATATATATATATATATATATATATAGTACTTAACAAATCAATAAAATATATGATACCTTGGCCTTGCACTAATGCATATCATAACCTATCTCGATACCCAAACCTAATACCTTGGTATCGACCCATTACCTTGACATTACCTTGGTATCCCAAGGTAATGCAAGACCTATTGAGTATAGCTAATCTATAGTTAATACCTCATGTACTAACTATATTAATATATCTAAACTATATGCTAAACTAATAGTTAACATATACCACTTAACTACTAATATGTATTTCCTATACTAATATACATATCTATTTATACTAACTACTAACAAATATATACCTACTAGTACATAGATACCAACCTACATACATAGAGATATATAAATAAATACTTAACTAACTAGTAATTGCTAACACTTAACTACTAACTTAACTAACTAAACTATCTAAACCGAATATTAGCTAACTACCCATTGACTGAAATCACCCTAAACCAACTAACCAAATACCTGACACTGCAGATATTGAACTGATCACTGAGGTAACTGTTACTATGCTGGCTCACTGTGCAGTGATGAATGTTTCACTGCATATGCTGCTGAACTGGTACCGTATCCCCTCACTGGAATGCTGTTGAATTAAATACCTTGCCTGCACAGGCTGCCCTGCTGCACTCCCTCTTGATTGCTGATAACTTGCTGATAGGGTGCGGATACCTGTCGTTCAGTTGGTCACTGCAAAGTATCTCCCCTGGCCCGAGCATGCTAACTCGAGCCCCTTTGCTGAATTGCTACTGCTTGCTCGATTGCTGCACCTCCCTCTAGCTGAACTGTACTAATGCTGATATTGAGGTACTGCACTGTACAGTACAGCTAGCTGCAACTGCTATACAGTATTATAAACTGCGTTGGCTCAAGTATCTTGCTAGTTGCAACATTCATCTCAGTGCATGAGCTGCTGTGTGCTCCCTTTAGCTCCTCACATTGCTGTGTGCAGTCTGTACAGTGCTGCTCTCAGTTGCTCTCCCTCTTGCCATTATGCCCGAGCCTCCACTGGCAGTGATACAACTACTCTCCCTCACTCACTGACACATACACTCACACACAACTCAAACACAACACCAACAACTCACATACATAAACTCAAATACCTCTATGACTATAACTCTACATATGTATCAACAGACATATATATATATATATATATATATATATATATATATATATATATATATATATATATATATATATACTTCTAAGTATATAAATCTACATATGTATATATATATATATATATATATATATATACTCTACATATGAATCTATATTTATCAACCCTCATATATATATATATATATATATGTATATATATATATATATATATGTATATATATATATATATGTATATATATATATATATATGTATATATATATATATATATATATATATATATATATATATATATATATATATATATATATATATATATATATATATATATACACTCACACATACATATATAATCACTCATAGATATAGACATACACACATATGCACATATAGATTTATATCAATACATATAATTATATAGGTACATATATATCTATCTATATACATAAACTTATATATATATATATATATATATATATATATATATATATATATATATATATATATATATATATATATATATATATATATATATCATACATATATATATACACAAGCATACGTAGAATTGAGAGCAATAAACCAAACACGTGGAGTGCACCAGACCCGTATCATACTAATTCTATGATACACTTATGATACGGCTCTATCACACAACCAAACGTATTCCGAAGGACACGAGCAAGTCTAGAATACTAATTATGAACTATACGAACAATAATAATAATAACTACATGTCCGTGTCAAGAATTGATATACTCAAATTCCCGTGTCGGAGAAAATCTCCCAAAAATAACCCGTATCGCCAAATTAATGATATATGGCCCATACGTACTCAATTATGGATACGACACTAGTCACAAACAAGCAATCACATTTTATATTAATCTATTTGACCAATTGACAAACACCACATGTGCCAATCTTAAAATTCTCCCAAAAATGACACAAAAATATACATAACTTCTACCATAGGTCTCCTATGAACCTAAAACCAATTCCTATGGGTAGCCTATGCATGTGGGGTAATTTATCATGGTTAAATATCAAATTTATAACCTATTAAAAGAGAAAAAATAGAAATATACCTATTGGGAGATGGACTCCCAATAAAAATCCCCAAATATGGAAATATAGCTCCTCCTTGTAGATCTTGGCCTCCTTCTTGTAGATCCTTGCTTCCTTCTTATAGATCCTTGTTGTAGTAGTGTCAATTGAGAAATAGGAAAGGAGTTTTTAAAGAAATTGGTAAGGAAATGATGAGGGAATGAAGGAAATTGGAAAGAAAAAATATAGATCTAAATGCAATAGAAAAATGAAATGAAAGACACTCTCTCTCCTCCCTCTAATGGCCGGCCATATACACCTTACTCAAGTCATGTGAAATGTCCAAAACAACCCTTGGGGCCTTTCATGAATAAATTAATTTAGGAGGGAAGGTTCTAGTCTAATGGTTTCACTAATTAATTCATCCTCCTAATACATGGGCCTAATTCATGGGCTCAATCTTAACTAAACTAAAATATTGGATTCATGCATTTAACTAAAGGATTAGGTCCACTACACAAGTCCAAAATAATCTAGCATCTAACAATAAATAAATAATACAATAATTAATTAATACTTATGCACAATATTTAAATATAATAAATCCTAAAATAGAAATACCCATGTCAATTACCAAACTATCCTTGATTGAAAATATGAGGGTGACAATTTATTGGTTAGTTGACTAGACTATTTATTAGAATTGGTGTTAGTGGACCCATTTGGACTTGACATGACCCATGGACCCAACATCTAGACTAGTCACAATTAGGCTCAATTTTAATTATTTCCCTTATTAATTAGAGACTAGAATATTTTCTTCATTAGGAATAAAAGCTTTCCACTAAGTAAACACCCTTCATGACAACCCAATAGGGACATTTATGATATTGCATATTGCTTGGACCCCAAGCATAAGTTTTTGTCCCTATAAGGAGGGAAAGTTTTTCTCTTCTCTTCATTTGTGCTCATTTTTCCCAATTTGGTGTTCAATCCCAAATTAACCCATCCTTCCACCAATGTTCAGTAATCCACTCATAATCCTTCTCATTCTCAATAATTAGACGACCTAGAAGCTTGCACTACTAGAAAAAGCGGGATTAGCCACGCATTTTAGCGACTCCATATAAAAACATCGCCAAATTATCGACTCCATAAAAAATTTTGCTAGACGTCGCTAAATGGCGACATTTAGCAACTTTTATTAAGATTTTAAAATATTAGTCGCTATAAGTTCAATTAAGGTCGCTAAACGTCGTTAATATATCTAAATTAGCGATGTATATATTAAAAATATTTAGCAACGTGTTTAGCGACGTCTTTGACGTTGCTAAATTTTAATTTAGCGATATATTTATTTGACGTCGCTAAACATCGCTAAATTTTGGTTAATTAGGGCTCAGTTTTCTTTTCCCCCATCTGTCGAAAATTTTAAAATTTTCAAAACCTTTCGATTTTCCCCACCCCCTCTCCGGCGACCGGCTCTCCACGACTTCGGCTACTCCGGCATCCCCCTCCTCCTCCTCGAGCTCTAGATAAACCCTAACTCTCTCTCTCTCTCTCACATGTGACACTGACACAAGACACACTTGACAGACACGACACACGCACACAGACACTGACAGACACACACGACACACATACACAGATGCAGACACACACACACATACACACACACACACACACACACACACACACACACACACACACACACACACATACACAATATTTGATCTATTGGATGTGTCCATGTGAATTAAGGGTTGGTATCATGGTGGTGTGGTGTATGGAGGATGTATCCTAGAGTATCTTGGTGTTGCACACCAAATATTTGTGAATTGGACTAGTGGTTGTGTGTGTGAGTCTATTTATGCCTTAGAGTATCATATGATATGTATATGTAAATTGATGTATTATCTATTTGCATATGAGAGAGTGTATGCATATATAGGTGTATCTCGATATATATATAGATAGGTATATAGCTACTGTTATCTGTGTTGGTATTCATAGTGTCTTCTAGCTGTGCTTGATGTGGGAGAGGGTAGAAGAGTCGAGTTGTGTATGGGTGTCACTACTGAACTATGAGGCTTCAGGAACTGAACTCAATTTAGTTTGGCCTAGTGCATTAGGCAAGCTGGCAATGTGTTGCAGTGGTGTCAGGTTGGCACTGTGAGGAGAAAATTGGTTCCTGTCATCTTTTGCAGTGGGAGAGTGTTGGTGCACACTTGAGCAGCATCAAACACATGCATGCTTGAGCAATGGCAATGCAGCAACAAGTACTGCTGTGAGCTTTGGCAGTAGCTAAGGGCAGTTGGAAACAACTAAGTGAAGGGAACATTTAGCCACTGCAGCACCAGTACAAAGTATCAGAGGTTGCAGACTTAGTTAGGGTTTGCAGGCATAGGTTTGGGTTAGGTATAGACAAGTATCGGGTAGGTGTTCACAGGTTACTTGTTGTATGCCAATACAGCCCTTAACTGATACTGTTGTATCATGGATTTAATTGGCAAGAGTGATCAGTGCAGTGCAGTTCAATTAGTGCACAACAGTGCTGTGAAGTGAACTGATACTGTGGTATCAGGGAGGAGTGACTGCTATGGGTTATAGTCCAGTGAGCAAGTATAAGGATGAAGTGCAAGGTGCCAGGCCAAGGGTAAGAGGTTCTTAGTGTGGATAGTAGAGTACTTAATTTCAAAGCAGAATATCCTAGTAGTCCAGTATCAAGTGGGAGTAACAAGTGACTGGGACCAAGGTATTATTGTGACATACATTTATGAGCTAAGATGTGAGTTGGGGTAAGGTAGGAAATTAGTTAAGTTATACTAGTAGTATTTAGTATAGCTAATATTAACTAGTATACTAAGTAATAACTAGTATTAGCTAGGCATTAACTAGTATAAACTAGAATTCCTTAGTACGACCTAGAAGACATAGTGTAGCAAGGTATTAACCTAGTATTGACTAGTATAAACTACTATGGATCTAGAAGTGGCTTAGAAACATCACCATGAACTAGTTAACCCTGTTTATCATTTTAAAACACTTATTAACATTTATATTCCATATCTAGGGCTCTTGGACTTTGATAAATGAAAGTATGTATTATATCAGTTATGAAATGAAAGTATTGCTTATTTTAGACTTTGATAAATGGTCAGTTGTTTTGAATATTGCTTATTTTAGACTTTGATAAATGAAAGTATGTATTATATCAGTTATGATTTTTATAATACGGTTAAGTTATGAAGTTATGTGATAAACCACTGTATGTAATGATTTATATGATACATACTGTCATTTTTGCAGAAGTATCTAGAAATGGATTTGAATTAGTATCTGCGTCATCGTTCGTGGATGTACAACCGTCATCCTGATGATATGTGCGATGTGCGGGATAAATTCATTGAGGGTGTACAACAGTTCCTGCAGTTCGCCAAGGCGTTCTCTCAGTACATGGACGGTACCAAAATTAAGTGTCCGTGTGTGAGATGTCGCAACAGGAAATATCATCCAGAAGTGGAAGTTATATATCATTTATACTCGAAGGGCTTCATGCCGAATTACTATCAGTGGACCGCGCACGGAGAACTTGTATCTCTAACATCGGAGTCGGAGCCCTATGTGGAGCCGTATATGGATGTCCACGACCACGATGCTTACGACGACGGGTTGGTGAACATGGTTTATGATGCGGCGGGGCCTAGTTTTTATCCTGATAATTATGATGCGGCGGGACCTAGTTTCAATCCGGACAATTATGATGCAGCTGAGGAGGCACCGAATGCCGATGCTGCAAAGTTTATGGAGTTGCTGGAGAATGCAAGGTCTCCACTATATCCTAGTTATGAGGATCATTCACCGTTGGAGGTGGTTACAAGATTATTGAGCATTAAGTCTGATTTTAACATGTCGCAAGAATGCTATAATTGACTGCTTGATTTGATTATAGAGATCTTGCCCGAGGGTGCAAAGTTGCCTAAAGACTTCTATCGATCTAAGAGGATGGTGAGATCGCTTTGGATGGGATACGAGAAAAATGATGCATGTCGCAGCGGGTGCATATTGTACTACAAAGACGACAAGGATGAAAATGCGTGCAGATTCTGTGGTGCTGATCGCTACAAGGCCACTCTTAGAGGAAAGTCTGTCGGTGCAAGGAAGCCTACCGATTCGATGCACTACTTGCCTTTGACGCAGCGGTTGCAGCGGTTATTTATGGTTAAGGAGACTGCAGAAAATATGAGTTGGCACAGGCGAAAACAGATCGAAGGAGTATTGGATCATCCATCCGATGGAGAAGCATGGAAGCACTTTGATCGAGAGTATCTACATTTTGCCGAGGAAGCACGTAATGTCAGATTGGGGCTCTTCTCTGACAGTTTTACCCCATTCGGACTTTCGGACTCCCAATATTCGTGTTGGCCTATGATCGTCACTCCGTACAATCTACCACCTTGGATGTGCATGAAGACTCTGTATATGTTCCTAACCGTCATTATCCTGGGTTCGAACAATCCGAAGAGGAACATCGATGTGTATTTACAGTCTTTGATAGATGAGTTGAATCAGCTGTGGAAAGTAGGTGCCAACACGTACGATGTTTCTAGAAAGCAGAATTTTCAGATGAGGGCAGCACTTATGTGAACCATCAACGACTTTTTGGCCTATGGAATGTTATCGGGATAGAGCACCCATGGTCATCTCTCATGTCCGTATTGCATGGACCGTACTCAGGCTTTTCGTTTGAAACACGGAGGTAAACCGTGCTTCTTCGATTGTCATCGATAATTTTTGCCGAAGGATCATCCGTACCGGAGGAACCGGAATGCTTTTCGAGCGGGAGTTGTGGAGAAGGCCAATCCACCGCCAAGGTGGCCCGAATACACGATATGGGAAGAGGTAAAAGATTTACCAAGTGCTATCGATGAGCCTGCTAAGGGGTACAAGTGTGACGGATTTGGTCGCACCCATAACTGGACGAAGAGGAGTATATTCTGGGATCTGCCATATTGGAGCATCAATCTGATCAGACATAACCTTGATGTCATGCATATCGAGAAGAATGTGTTTGATAACATAATTAATAATGTAATGGAGGTAAAGGGGAAGACGAAAGATAATCCGAAGGCCAGGTTGGACTTAGAAGAAATATGTAGACGTCCTGCATTACATTTGATAGAGGAGGGGAATGGAAAGTTAAAGCAACCTAAGTCAGTTTTCTCACTGGAGAAAGAGAATAAAGGTAGACTTTGTAGGTGGATTCAGGGTCTAAAGTTTCCAGACGGGTATGTGTCGAACTTGAGAAGATGCATCGACCTCAAGGAGAACAAACTGGTGGGTATGAAGAGCCATGATTGTCATGTATTCATGGAGAGGTTAATTTTGATTGTATTTCGAGAATTCTTACTGCAGGTCGTTTGGGACCCATTGACAGAGCTGAGCATATTCTTCCGAGATCTTTGTTGTACTAAGTTGCTCGTCGATCATCTAGAAAAGCAAGAGAAGGACATTGCGGTAACACTATGTAAGCTCGAGAAGGTGTTTCCTCCTGGATTCTTTGACTCTATGGAGCATTTGCCAATTCATCTTTCCTATGAGGCACGTGTTGGTGGTCCTGTCGGTTATCGGTGGATGTACCCCTTCGAGCGGCATCTGAATCACATAAAGAGAAAGGTGGAAAACAAGGCACGTGTTGAGGGCTCTATTTGTGAAGCTTATATTCTCGAGGAGATTACAAACTTTTGCTCGACGTATTTCAAACCATGCAATACGTTAATCCGGGCAATGATTTTGTAATCAAATCTTGATGCAATCGAGGAGCTTTCTGGATCTTGATTCCATGAAAAACAGTTGTTTGTGTATCAAATCTTCGAACTACAAAGACGTCAATCCGGGCAATAATTTTTTTGGCATCTTACGAGAGATTGTGGAGTTAACATATAATTATGGCACAGAACCTGCTAATATCGTGCTATTCAGGTGTGAATGGTTCGATCCGATTCAAGATCAAGGTTGGAAAATTGACAAGCATGACCTTGTGGATATAAACTACAAGCGTAGATTTCAAGGCTACGAACCATTTGTCCTATCAAGTCAGGCTCAGCTCGTGTACTTCATAATTATCTTAGACGGGGGACAGCGAGGTCAGATTGGTGGGCAGTATGCAAGACTAAAGCTAGAAATACCTTTGACATTGACGAAATAGCTTATCAGGAGGACGATCTACCTCTTGTAACAAATATTGTAGATGTGGACTCAACGAAAGTTACTCATTACACGAGTAATAATGTAGAAGATATAGAATTATCCGAAGAGGAAGACGAAGTAGATAAAAGTGAAGACGAGGAGGAGGAAGAGGAAGAGGAGGACGAGGAAGGCAAACAAGATAAATTTTCTGAAGATGATTGAAAATAAAATATATTGCATGTAGAATATAACTATATTTTGACTGTAGAATGTAGATCAAGGTTAGAAAATTGAGGAAGTAGATGTACCCATTAACAAATTTATGTATTATATTTTGACTGTAGAATGCTTTGAGATATACATTATATTTCGACTGTAGAATGTACTATATATTTGTGTTTCTCTATATTCATCATATTTGTGTTTCTCTATATTCATCATATGTTGTTATCAGATATGACAGGACGACGTGAAGGATTCGGCAGGTCCCGAGGTAGACAGAGTGCTCCTCCGGTACTGCCTACTATTGGTTCCGGATCATCGTCTCCCAGTACTCCAGTATATCGATCACTCACATCTCCGACTGTTGGGACGAGTAGTTCCAGGCATGATAGTATACCCTCGTCCAGCGTTCCTCCTGCTGACGGAACCATGGGGATAGATGAGCATGTCGAGGAGGTCGTGCCCACGTTGTTCCAGCATCAGCAAGATCCTCCATGCGCACCTCTGGAGGAGACGAGGACAGAGATTTGGGCCGACGGTACAAAGTAAGTCAATTAGATAGTTTAATATAATATATATCGTATATTTCTTTATTCATCATATATTGACTTTTTTATTATTCTAAATTATTATCTCTGTATAGATATCGTCCATCGTCGGTTCAGAGACGCCTGGGCCAATTTCTGTGGAACAACTACGGTGGCCTTTGGATCAACTACTCTGAGGCTCCGGAGGAGAGGAAGGCATTCTGGTTTGCGCACTTCCAGGTAAAAGTATATTAAATAAATCCTTAAATTTATGCATATTGTATAACTTATCCGTGATGCTAACTTACTAAATTATTTATTGTAGCAAACATATTTTTATCCTCCGCACCGGGCCGAGTTGATCGAGCGGCTCATTCCTACCGTTGCCGCCAAGCTTATCCGAGATGCTCTGGATGACCAGAAGGCTCGTGATCGTGCTGGAAAACCGATCCAAGGTTGGATCACGCCTGAGCAGTGGACTGCGATGAGGGCTAGATTCGACGATCCGAGCTACAAGAAAAGGTCTGAGAAGGCCAAGGAGGCTAGGCGGAATGCTGCCAAGTGGTGTGGTGGCTCAATTCCGATGACGGAACATTTTCGTCGTTTGGTATGTTTCTTCTTTTAAAATATATTATTTTAATATAAGTACCATAAAATAGTACTTGGAAAAATATTTAAGTTTAGTAATAAATAATATATTTTTAATAGGTACAGAGGGGTGAGGATGCAAACATGGTGACCGTCTTCTTGGCCACCCATCGTGAGGACGAAAATCTCATTGATGAGAGGGCCTCACGGACCTATGTAAGTATTATTTTACTTTGTGTTAATTTTAATATAACTTAGGCAATTATCGAGTTTTAAAACCTTTCTAGGCCGAGTATCTTAAGCTGCGTGAGCGGGCGACTGCTAGTGCACCTACACCTGGAGAGGCTGGTACTTCGTCGCAGTCTGCTCCAGCTCCGTCGGCGGACGACTTATGGGTGACCGCAGCTGGTGGTCTCCAGAGGGGTATGTACTACGGTTCGGGCTCCTATGGCGCCCTCGTTGCGATGCAGTTATCTAGGGCCTCCCCGATAGCTACGCATTCCACACAGCCCTAGAGGTCGCAACCCTCGCAGTCGTCGGCTAGAGTCCAGGAGGCCATTGACTGTCAGATTACGTATCTCCATGATGAGTTACTGCGAAGGATGGAGGAGCAGCCCCGGTCCCAGCCGCAGGTGGACGATCCGATGCTCATCGCACGATTCGATATGCTCGACCGCAGCATGACGGAGCTCCAGGATTTGATAAATGATATTAGAGCCTCGACAGATCGCAACATCATTGAGCTGCAGGCGTCACAGCTATCGATCGACGAGAGGCTGACGATGATGCAGGATTCAATGGTTCATAGCAGTACGAGGCTGTTATCTACCATGGATTCTTACAACCAGCGCCTCGCAGACTTGGAGCGGGCATGGCCTCCTGGTGCGCCTACATCGACACAGACTCCACCGACGACACTGCCTTCTCTATCGACATCGATGTCGATTCCATGGGACGAGTATGAGCAGTTCTTATCCTTCAAGCGCGTCGGTGGTCAGCCTCCTACAATTCCGCAGTAGTATAGCTAGTTACTGGATATTTTTTTATTTATTATTATTTATGATGCGATTGTATGGATATAAATTTTCCATATTCTTTACAATGAGATTTGCTGGATGCTTTTTTTTCTTTAAATTTTATTATATTATTCATATTAAATATGTTATTTTACCGGTGTTGAGTGTTCAGTGCCTGTTTTTCCCTATTTTTTTCCTGTTCAATGATACAAGTTGCAATATAATACACAGTCCCTGTACAAACTCAAATACACTGAATTATAATACACACACTCTTCCTATCTCTGAGCACATTAAGACCAACATACAACACAGATAGTACTGTCTTAATTCACTGATATTCATACAGTTCCTAATATATTTTCGTTTACAACTGATGATTGATACTTGGCCTGTATTTACCCAGTGCACTAGAATTTTGCCCCTTGGTGCTGCTACTGTGTCCTTTATTCAATTATTTCTACTACCATCATATACCTGATAATGAACCCAAGGGGGTTGGCAAATCCAGAAATATAATTCAGTAATATTTTATTTATTTTTTTTAAAAATTAGCGATATTTAGCGACGTTTATCGACGTTCATTTACGTTACTAACTACGTCGCTAATTAGCGATGCTGTTACACGTCGCTAAATACATCGCTAACGAAGTCGCTAAAATCGTCGCTGTACGTCGCAAACTGCTGACATGGCAGTATTGCCAGGTCATTAAAGACGTCAGTGTAACGTCGCTATATAAGTCGCTAATTAGTGACGTTTAACGACTTTATTAAACATCGCTAATTAGTGATGCTGCGTCGCTAAACGTCACTAAATTTAGCGACACATGAAAGTCGCTAAAAAATGTCGACATAGTGACGTTTAGCGACATTTTTTGTTTTAGCGACTTAATTTTTTTTGACTTCTTCAAAACGTCGCTAATTACGTCGCTAAACTAACTTAGCGACGTTGTTTGGTTATTTAGCGACGTTTTTAGACGTCGCTAATTTAACTTTTTCTGGTAGTGTTGGAGGAGGCAAGGAGCATCAATGAGGAGGAGGAGTTGCCCTATATTGTGTCCTCTTTGTGTCCTCTTGGAGTAATTTATTAGAAATCTATCTCCCAACAGGTATAACCCTCAAACCCCTCTTTATTTCTAAGCTAATTTTCAATTAGACCTATAGGAACCCACTCATGGATTGAGACTACCTATAGAGAGAAGAATTAGCTTCTAATGACTCCTATTGTGTTTGTTATATTAAGTTTGGTATCCAATTTAGGGAAGATCCGAGATTGGTGCACCAATTGTCAATAGGACAATTTTACTAAATTGATACTAGATTGGTTGTGTGTATCTAGATATGTGTCCACAATTGGATATGAGTAGACCATATCATGATGCGCCATGATACGGAGAGTAATTTTGGGTATTTTTTCTTTGTACACTTGTGATACACGTCAATTTCTTCTTATCATATTTTAGTAGCCATTAATTACGTTATCTATACTAAAATGTATATATTAGATATGGTCATATAGTTTTGGTAGTATTTGGTGATGATTATAAGGCGTATCTTGAGTGTATCACATTGGTATAATAGATTAGTGTGATACTTGTGTGGTACACCATAGGTGTTTGATGAATTACTTATTGTGTGTGTGTATGCCAATTTTTATTTTAAGAACTAGATTGGTATATATATATATATATATATATATATATATATATATATATATATATATATATATATATATATATATATATATATATATGTGTGTGTGTGTGTGTGTGTGTGTGTGTGTGTGTGTGTGTGTGTGTGTTATATTAGTGTTAGTGAGAGTGCACAAGTGATTGTGTGTGTGTGTGTGTTGTATGTGTGCTTATGTGTGTATCAGGAGGGGGGACTCTAGGTTCTGTTGTAGCAACCTCCAGCAACATTTGGTCATTGTGGTGCATTGTTTAGAGGCTCGGGGTTGTGTAGTGGATGCTCGGGTCTGCACCTGGAACCGAATTGTCACTCCCCGTTCCCGAAATATATATATTTTGAGATATATTTGTTTCTTGCTTGTATTTATTTCCTCCTTAGAGTATTTCTTACTTACATGATAACTAGGTTACATGCATGGAGACTAGACACATTATTTGGTTTAACATGGTTCATGGTTTATTTGTAGGTTGGTTAATTCATGAATTTGAACCCATGGTCTAAACCTCAACCCTAACTATATAACCCAACATCTTTCTCTCTCTTCCCTCATTCTCTCCATTTTTGCCTATTCCTTCATTTAGGCAAGTATATCTTGCATAGAATGGAGAAACACTCCATATGTTGATTCTTAATTTTTATTAGTCTAATATGTGTGCCATGAGATTATAAACACTTCTAATACTTGGAGTTTTTAGTTTTGATGGGTGGATTTATGTAGATCTACTTTTCTAACTTAGGGTTTTTATGGGTTCCAAAGTTTTTCTTGGTTTTAATCTACTAGTTCCAAAGTTTTTGTGGTTGATAGAGTACTTCATTTCGAGCATTTTGGCTTTTGGTTCACTTAATTAGGAGTTAAAATAAAGTTTTTAAGAAGAAAATAAATTTTTGGTTTTAGAGCTTTCGCCATGGCTGAACCTACTGCTTGGAACGATAAAGATTTCATATGGCCAGCACCATATGCGGCAGAGGGTGTTATGCGACATAAAAATGCTATGCGGCCTGAATTCGTTGCCGCATACCAGCATGCGTCCATTTCTTTTTGACGCATGACTGACTAATACACATGTGTTCTGAAGGGACTCCTTGTGTTTATTCACTGAACGATTAAGAAATTCGCTAAGTCCAAGAGACACCTATGTGACAAGATTGGCTATGAGGCTGAGTCTCTTTTGGACACATAACTCTCTTTTGCCCTTGCACGAAATTCTATGATTTTATCTTTTTCTCTGACACACTTTATGGCTTGTCACATCAGTCACTTTTCTGACATGCATTTATTACCCGTTGTTTCTGCACTTAAACCAAAGAGTGAACTTTGACTTACTCTATGCGGCAATGTCTCATATTCGGCAACTGATCCTATGCGGCCTTGACCTATGCGGCAACTGATCCCCATGCGGCATTGATCCTTATGTGCGTATGCGGCCCCTTGCACACGTTTTATTGGATTAATTTTGTTTGAATGTTCCTTTGGAATTTATGGTTTGTATGTGTGACTTTGACGACCACAAGAGTATTAGACCCATCTATGCACCATGACCCGACCACTTGTATCTGTGCTGATACACTTACTACTTTCTACGTGCTAAGTGTTCCTACACGATTATATTACATGTTAATACTGCGGTGTACCTATGCACTACGTGATTTGTGATATGACTCAATCTCCAGTATGGACATAAGACTAAGTCAATGACCAAGCGTGGCTAGGATCTGTTGAAATATTTTATCACGCTGGGGTGAATCCAAATTGAACTATCAAGCGACAAAGTAGATTCGTATCTAGCATGGCCTTACTATAATACGTCATATAAGGGGAATACCATGTGACAATGCCATATAATTCCAGTTAACAATAGGGTTAACTAAGAAACTAAACTTGTAGAGCATTGGAAGGGAATAAAATCTCGAGATCGTGCCTAACTAGCTACCTCCAGTCATCTAAATTGGGGTGTGCAGGCTAGTCCCCATGGATATTGTTTAAATCCTCATTAGTGGATGGCAATATCTGACTATTATATTATACTATGTGTTCTATGCGATCATAGAACGGTATCCTTACGAGGGACCGGTGCGCAATACTATGTGTTATGCGGCAGTTTATGGCTTGGCTAACCCTGATAGTATCTGGATCGATCTGAGGATTCCTATATGCATAATATCTCTGGGATAACCCGGACTCCATCTAGTTAGCCATACAAATAATTGGCCAATTTTGTAACTGAGCATGTTTGTGTATTGTATCTGCTGTCAAATAGTCTAAGAACATGGTCTTTCATGGTGCGATGGTCTAACCCTTGTCCTTGTTTGGTTATAGGGTTAGATTATTGTGTCACGATAGGCTATAAACTGAACTACAAGACAAATTATATATATATATATATATATATATATATATATATATATATATATATATATATATATATATTTCATAACCTGGTTTTATTTCTTCATTCGTGCTTCCTTTGTGGTACTTGCTATTTGGGGTCTAACTCTACTAGTTTTGCATGGCCAGGTTTAGAGCCAGCACCTGAGGATCAAGCATACTCCCCCATGAACCATGGCACGGACCAGGCGGATGGATACTGAGGGAAATGAGTGGGTCTCTTCTTCCATACTCGTTATTGCATACTTTACTTATTTTTGGGCATTTAGCCACCGATATTTAGTTTTCCTATATGATTGTAATTAATCAGATTATAGCTAATCATGGTCATGTACTTATGATACTCTGCCAGATTTCTTATTTTTGCACAGCTGGTTTCCAGAATAAAATGGCAGGGCGATTGGGACATCTTACTTCCTTGTCATACATGTTCTATGTTACAGTTCTTGCTTGACTGATTGAGACAATATATATGTTATGCGACCTTAAATGACTTGCTTGTAGTATGCACCCCCTTGTCTACTTACAGCCGTGACCGCCATACGACTTTCTATACCTTATACGAGGAAGCTGGCCATTCTATGTGATGTTTCTTCTCTTCATTATATGCTTGGATTTGATTTTATGTGTAGATATGCTTGTGGTTAGTATAGTACTTGTTTTGATTTCTCTAGCTAGCCTTGAGTTTGAATTCCGAGGACGAAATTTTTCTAAGGTGGGTAGAGATGTTAGTCCCCGTTCCTAAAATGTATATTTTGGAATATATTTATTTCTTGCTTGTATTTATTTTCTGCTTAGAGTATTTCTTGTTTACATGATAATTAGGTTACATGCATGGAGACTAGACCCATTCTTTGGTTTATCATGGTTCATGGTTTATTTGGTGCACTTGTGCAATCATCCTCGACACAACAAAGGTAATAGCAGCAGTAGGAGTATTAGTAGGTGGGTAGTTGTAGTGCATGCAAGGGAGTAGGAGTAGTAGCAGTGAGCATTATCAGTTGAGTGTACGGGCATATACATATATTCATAGATGGGAGTATATGAATATGTGTTTTGGATTTTAGGAAAGATACAAATACTGGAATGTGTTTGGGGTAAAGACTTAGTAGGATAATTAGTACCCTAATAACCAAAATTATCTTGAGAAGGTTTAGAAATTAGGAATTGGGAATTTGGATACTAACTAAGTATTTTGAGTATCATAGTATCCAATGTATGATACACTAGATAGTATCATAGGTATTATGTAATAAAGTACCACGGGTATGTTAGCACCAAGGATATACTTGGAGGTAAGGTATATCATAAATAAGTTAGTATTAACTGTTAGCAATATGTGTCAGGTACAATATTGAATACTAATGGTATTGTATAAGTATATTACCTTGAGTTGATTAGTATCTTGAGATTTGAGTATAGGCTATTATCAGCAACTTGAGGTATGTGTCAAATATCAAGACACGGATTAAAGTATTAAAGTATAGTATAAGGTTTTGGATTAATACTATGGTGATGGTTAGATATGGTTATACATAGCTAACTATAGAGGTTGGGGTAAAGGTCACACTTAGTTACTAAGGTATATGAGTTATAGACTAAATACAAGGAGTTATATATATATTATAGTATATTAGCTAGTATTAGTTAATATAGCTAGTATGACCTAGTATAGCAAGGTATTGTCCCATAATATCTTGTTTGCCTTAGTTTGACTTAATATTGACGAAGTTTGACCTAGAAAAGATTTGAGACCTAGAAATTAACCAGTTTAACTTTTTTATCATTCCAAAATACTGTGTTGACTTGATATTCCATATTTAGGTCTTTGAGGCACTCATACAAATATTGTTTGATACTTTACCTCGGATTCAAGGCGAGTACATTCTCTGATAGTTTTCCATATATGATATCTTTTATGTTTCTTGTATCTAGTATAGTTATACATGATTCTTGACACATGGTTACACGAATTAGTATATTTTTGATCCCGTCATGAGATATTATTCCTATATATCTTGTGCATGCCTTGTGATTCTTGTACATGTATAGACGCTGATTCATAAGAAGGATCGCCCCTTCTCATAGAATTTTGTGTCGTAACATGTCATGGTTGGATCACTATACTAGTCGGGGGCCGGGAGTGTTTGTTAGATATGTGATCATATCCCTCCTATACATATCCTTGTGAGTGTTGATCATACACCACATGTATGATTATCCAAGCTCTATCCTTGTGTATGTTCCCTAGCCGATCACATGTCGAGGCTTGTACTCACTCACTTAGTTAGGTCTATTCTTGATTCTTGTACATGATATTCCTTGCTCTTGTATTTACTTTACAGTATTCTACTTCTTGCCATATTTATAATTCTTGTTATATTATCTTGTATTTCTCGTTATTTACTATTATATAGTCTTTATCATTTATTGGAACTACTGTTAGAGGTGTGCTTTGCTCTAATCCTATCATAACCCGCACATGATATAGGGGTACGAATACGTGGATATGTCCAGCCTACGCCGCAGCATCGGCGGTTGAACGCTGTCTAGGTCATAATACTATCTAATCAATCTCACACGAATATCCAACTCCATAAGGAGACACAAATATAACAATATAATATAAAATACTCAATAAAATAACTAAAGCACGATAAGATATCAAAAGAATAATCCAAACACAACCACAAAGTCTAAACAATAATATAAATCTAAACTTCACACAATAACATCCCAAGTCTCTATATATGCCGGAAATAAATCCGGCACCAAACTATGCTAAAAGAAACTAACTAAAATAATTAGTAATTTTGGCTAGACCTCCCGGCAATCACACCCGACCTACAAGGTCCAAGGCTACAACTACTCTCGCTATAGTCTATAATATGTCAGACACCAGTCCCTTAAGTCATAGTCTGAAAAATATATCCAGTCAGGATTGGATCGAAGTATACCCTAATAGCATTTCTAATTAATTAACAAAGACTATAAAATAATAAATAAAGGATTCTATATACAGAGAGAAAATAATAAACTGATGTAATAATAAATAGTGAAGAGAACATACAATGTAGACAATATATACAGAGAGAAAATAATAAACTGATGTAATAATAAATAGTGAAGAGAACATGCAATGTAGACAATAGAGTATAGTCAGTGCATGTATGAAATGAAAGAGAAAGGAACTATAATATCAGATGTAAGGAAATATAATCTATGAAACTGAATATGAAGAACTACAACTATTCTAAGTGTTTGAAATACTAGTTTCGATTTATGATCGGTTTGGAAACTTGTACGTTAGCTAAATGGCATGGCTAATCATACGTGAGGTATATGATTAACACAAATAATATTTACACTTGTACGATATGTATATGATCATCTCTTACTAGCATTTCTTTCGTCCCAACTAGTATAGTGGATACAACCCTGAAATGTTACGATATGCGATCAATGTCAAATAACAATGCCATATACGATATCTAATATCAATGTCATGTACGATGTCAATACGATAACCATTATAACATCTCATGACTGAAGATCCAAGCTTTATACCAGTCCGTGTACCATAGTGTCAAGAAGCAGATGTAACATTTCTAAATACTTGAAATATAGTAATTATTAAATAATAAAAACTATCAGAGAATGTAATCGCCCTTGGTCCGGAGCAAAAGATATGACTCGATATCCGAGCTAGTGTCACACACCTATTTAGGAAACCTCATGTCAAATGGTATAATGAAAGAGGAATGAGTTTAAGAATGCACTAATATGAATTTCTAGGCTATTTCTAGGTCACTCTAGTCAAACTAGGTTAAACTAGGTCCATGCTAGTCAAACTAGCTATTTCTAGGTTGTATGAGTCCATCTCTAGGTTATATAGTATATTGTGTGCCTTATGATACTTAATAGTATCGTTACTCTGGTATCCTAATATAGCTAGTATAGCTTAGATAAGTAGTGTTAATGAGCAAATTTATTTTAATATACCATTTATGGGTAATAAATAAATCTATTTTTTGTAGAAAATTACTTTTTCCTTCTTCTGTGTCTATCTGTCCTGATTGAACAATAGAATTCCCTCATAAACATTTCTATCTTTCACTTGTATTGGAAACATATTATTTTACAGATATTTTTCTTTTAGTTTCCAGGGATCATCGTACTATGAAAATGACGAATTTGTGGCATGGTTTGAGAAAACCTATCCCACTAAACAGAGATATAAATTTAAGGATGAATATTATAATCATCTAGAAAAGAAAAGAAGGATAATACCTTTCGTTGATTGGTTTGTCCTTCGTCATGTTCCGATTTAGTGGAACTAACAGGCATACTATCTGTCTCGAATATTGAATCAAACTGAGTTTTCATATATTTAAGACATTTCTTTTTTAATTCTTCCTCGGTAATTCAAGGATTCTGTCTTCTCAGAGACTCCTTTAGCTTCTTCAAAGGACTGTCCTCAATTATTTTCTTTTTGAGTTTAGCTTCAATAAGGATTTCATTCTCCTTAATAGATTTTTGTACAATTTGTACTTTATCTTTTTCATCTAACCTATTCCACCATTTTATCAGAAATTTTCTGACTAAAACAGGAAAATTGAGATGATTAAATTTATATTTAATTATCCATTTGAAAATATATGGAATTTCAAAATGGATAAAGAAATACATAGTACTAACCAACAGAAGATTTACCAGCATGGATTAAGCGAGTAGTTTTTCTAGATAAATTATCTAGTTCAAGTTTATCTAGTCTTTTCTGGATATGTTGATCTTGAGACTTTAAGTTTTTAATCTCAATTTTTAAAGTTTTTATTTCAGACTGAAGTTCCTGCATAGTCACAGGTTTAACTTGTTTACTTCTATAACGAGATATTATGATATAAATCTAATTTATTTCAGACTGAAGTTCCTGCATAGTCACATGATTAACTTGTTTACTTCTATAATGAGATATTACCTCGGCCATATTGTAAGCTTCAGGAGGAGTAGTCTGAATAGGAACATTATCCTTATTCAATTCTTCTCCAATAGATTCTATAATTTTATTTTTTATTTTAGTACTGATATTATCAGTCAATAGGGCTTCAATTATATCATTTTTCTCGTTGAGAGTCAAGGTATTTATAGATAGCCCATTCATTTCTACTATAGACTCATAATAGTTGATATCTTTATCTGTAACACATTCGTTACATTGGCAATTCTCATTACATTCATTATCTGATGGACTATTGGTCTCATCATTGGATTCATCATTGGATAAACTTTCTTCATATTCAGAATTGATTATTAATTTATAAAGAGTTTTTCTTAACCCTTCATCCTCGATTTTTTACAATTTCTTTTTTGTATAACATTTGTTTGCATAGTGGCCTAATTTTTCACATTTATAACATTTAATGATATTTTTCTTAGAAGATTTCTTCTTTTTACTGTCCTTATTAACAGTAGTATTTTGCTTTTTTGATGGATATTTCTTTCTTTTATAAGGTCTCTTGTAGTCCTTATAATCTTTTACTTTCTTTTTCCCTTTTGTATTAAGAGGTTTAAAAGTATCCATTGCAAACTGGTCACAGAATTTTCCTAGTTGTCTTTTCTCAGAAATTCTCTGAGATTTTAATTGATGTCGTAACTTTAAGTCATTACATAAAGCTAGACCTTCTTCAATACACTTATTGATCATATTTCCATAAGTGTAATTAGAATAAGGTATGACACCATTATTTTGGTTTCTTAAACCTTGTCTTATTCTCTCAGCTAAGAGATTAGGAAGTCCATCAATAAATTTTGACTTTCAGTAAGCATTATTGGCATCACCAAGTAACATTACTCTACTCAAGAAAGTATCTTTATACCATCTAAAGTGAGTAAGTGTTGGACATCTTAAATTTTGAAGAAGAGTTCTTACTCTTTCTCCATGATCAGATATACCTCCTGTGAAGTGTTCCAAGATGGTAATAATAAGAGTATAAACCGTATCAGGTTTAGTTATCTGAGTACTATTCTCAGAACTAGTTTTGGTTTTTACAGCACTTAGAATTTCTTGTCTTTGTGAGTCGGTTAAACAATTGTTCCACCAACCCCTTAGGGTGCCAGTAAAACCACAAGTTATAAACAATGCAATTTCTTTATCATTATTTCCAACGGCTTTGGCCACGTTGGAATACATCATCATTCGATGTAATTGATCATGAATTTGTTTATCCGTTAGACCATCTATGTTCCATTCATAGATGTCTCCCCCACTATAATAATTTTGAATGATAGTATCATTTTCTTCAAATAAGACATCTGTGGGAGTGGGTCTTTGGTAATAATATTTCATTAAATTTGGTTTTCCATATTTAACTGCTTGAATTGTAGAATCATTTTTAGATTCAATAAAAGATTTCTGAAGCTCTTCAATTTTCTGTGGATATATCTCATCCTCTATTAGATCTTCAATTTGTTGATCTTCTTTTGCCATTTCAGAAGCATCTGAAGATTGACCATTAATTACTTGAATACTTTTATCAAGATTATTAATTGCTACTTGATTTCTATTAGTATTATTACTAATAGTAGCAAATTTTTTCTTTGCTTGAGCTATTAGCTCTCGTAATTCTCTTTCTTCATTATTAATTGTCTGAAGATTACTTTTCTGAAACTGAGCTATTAACTCCTTTATATCTTCTTTCGTAACTTCTAGGGTTTTAGACATTTTAAACCCTTTAACCTTAGGAGGAGGTTTTAAAAAGATATTAGAGGTCTCTTTAGAAGAGTTTTTTCCAGAAGTCATATTCAGCTTCTTGATTTTGTCAAGTTTATGTAATAATTTTTCTAAGGCAGTTTCAATTTTGGTCAATTGTTGACCCATAACTTGAATAAACACATTGGTGTAATTATTCTGCCTTAAAGTTTTTTGTAATTCTGTGATAACTGCTTCTTTGCTGTCAATTATTTTGACAAATAAAACAGCATCAATTTTATCTGTCATATTTTTGACAGTGAGTTTAATTGACTCATTTGGTGGATACATGGATCTAGTTGTACCACTACTTGATCCTGTATCTGTGTTTCAAATTTTATAATGTTCTTCTAACACATTTATTTTTGTTAATTCTATGTCCACATATTTTTGGACAAACCAATCAACGAAAGGTATTATCCTTCTTTTCTTTTCTAGATGATTATAATATTCATTCTTAAATTTATATCTCTGTTTAGTGGGATAGGGTTTCTCAAACTATACCACAAATTCGTCATTTTCATAGTATATTCTATTGAGAATGTCCCAAATTTCTTGATTGACTTTAAATCCTATTAAATAGAAGTAAATTCCATTTCCGACATTGTCGGAGAGCTTATTTTGCTCTTTTCCTTATACAAGGGATGTGCTATTGCATCATTGGTAATTTTAATTTTATTAACTTCTTCTTTATTAGAAGAAGTTGATTAATTCTTTGCTCATATGCTTAATGAGGTCCTACTTCCTTCACGTACATGTACTATGGCTAGTTATTATATTCAAGTTATAAAACTGTTAATAGAAATTATTACAAAAATTTTATTGTTCTAGTTAACTACTTTTAAGTTTTAGACCTATCTAACGATAGTAAAGACAAACACATCACTTTGATAAATTCTAGCTCTATCGCAGTTAACTAAAGCAACAGCTTTAACAATAATAATAACCATAACATAAAAATAACTTAAACATAATAACTAAGCCATATATATACATGCTAGTGAGGAAGTAGCATTGCTTTAGTTAACTGCGATAGAGCTAGGATTTATCAAAGCGATGTGTCTTCTACCTAGTGGGACGACATCAAAGTCGCGTAGCCTTGTTATGCCGAGAGGGCAGTTGATGGCATAAATCGTTGACAGCCGTGCTAGGTCTTTACTATCGTTAGAAAAACTACTCGCTTAATCCATGCTGGTGAATCTTCTGTTGGTTCTTCTTGCTCACAAGAACAAGAGGGGGAGAATTAGTCTATTCAATCAGGACACTCATTGTAGTATAAATAGAGGCAGAGTCCTCTTTATGGATGTATGTTGTTATTTTTGAGAGTTTGAAGAGTGTGTCTTTGTGTGCTTCTCTGTGTGCTTCTGTAATAGTTTGTACTACTTTCTACTATAATCAATAAAATTCTGCATAAGCGTTTAACTTCTTATCCTCTGTACAATCCTCTCTCTGTTTGGTATCAGAGCCAGTATCATGGCTCAAGGCTGAGGTAATTCTAATTCCTCACTAGCATGTAGATATATGGCTTAGTTATTATGTTTAAGTTATTTTTCTGTTATGGTTATTATTATTGTTAAAGCTGTTGCTTTAGTTAACTGCGATAGAGATAGGATTTATCAAAGCGATGTGTCTTCTACCTAGTGGGACGGCATCAAAGTCGCATAGTCTTGTTATGCTGAGAGGGCAGTTGATGGCATAAATCGTTGACAGCCGTGCTAGGTCTTTACTATCGTTAGATAGGTCTAAAACTTAAAAGTAGTTAACTAGAACAATAGAATTTTTGTAATAATTTCTATTAACAGTTTTATAACTTGAATATAATAAGTAGCCATAGTACATGTACGTGAAGGAAGTAGGACCTCATTAAGCATATGAGCAAAGAATTAGCAATAGGCTTTAATAAGAAAGCCCTTACTAAGGGTAAAACTATCAAGAATGCTCAAAATATTGAGTATATCCCTCTGAATTAGAGGAATTAAATAAATGGACAATTCCAAAAGTAAAGCCAAAAGAAATCTACCAAATTGGTACTTTTGATTTTAAATCGTCTATTTCCAGTAAAACAATGGAAAGAACTGTTTCTGTGAATAACACAGAGCATTCCTTTCAGCTTATAAGCGAAGAGGATATTGGGCATGTTAGGAAAATCTACAACTATGTCCAGATTAGACTAATACAAGTTGCCTTTAAACCCTTGACTTTACTAGGGTTAAATGCATCAATAATGACATCTCTTAGAGATACGATATGTTTAGATTGGAGCCAGTTTCTAATGGGAGTCATGCAGACTAGTCTCTGCCATGGTCCAGTTTATTTTAATGTTTACCCAAATTTGACTCTGTCAATGACAGATAATCATTTATATGAATCTGTAAGCTTAAATCTGAAAACTAATGGTTATAATTTTTTACCGGGATCTGAGACTATAGCAATAATCTATAGAATTCACTACAAGGTAATGAATACCATTGCTCCGAATGCTAGGCATATTACTACACCTGGTAAAACTACTTTGGTAGAAACAAATTTGTTAACATCCAAAGTAGCAACTAACAGGATAATTCGATGGGATGAAATAAACTTCCCTAAAGAATGGATTTTAAGTCAAGCTGTGTTACCACAACCAATAGTAAACACAGATATTGATCAAATAATCCAAACTAATAATGGAGAGGTAGAAGTGAGATTTACTCCTCATGATATATCTAGACTATCAATATCAGGAAGAAAATATCTACCTTCTACAATAGGATCAACTTCTTCTAATAAAGAAGAAGTTAATAAAATTAAAATTACCAATGATGCAATAGCACATCCCTTGTATAAGGAAAAGAGCAAAATAAGCTCTCCGACAATGTCGGAAATGGAATTTACTTCTATTTAATGGGATTTAAAGTCAATCAAGAAATTTGGGACATTCTCAATAGAATGTACTGTAAAAATGATAAATTTGTGGCATGGTTTGAGAAAACCTATCCCACTAAACAGAGATATAAATTTAAGGAAGAATATTATAATCATCTAGAAAAGAAAAAAGGATAATACCTTTCGTTGATTGGTTTGTCCAAAAATATGTGGACATAGAATTAACACAAATAAATGTGTTAGAAGAATATTATAAAATCTGGAACACAGATACAGGATCAAGTAGTGGTACAACTAGATCCATGTATCCACCAAATGAGTCAATTAAACTCACTGTCAAAAATATGACAGATAAAATTTATGCTGTTTCATTTGTGAAAATAATTGACAGCAAAGAAGCAGTTATCACAGAATTACAAAAAGCTTTAAGGCAAAATAATTACACCAATATATTTATTCAAGTTATTAGTCAACAATTGACCAGAATTGAAACTGCCTTAGAAAAATTATTACATAAACTTGATAAAATCAAGCAGTTGAATATGACATCAGGAAAAAACTCTTCTAAAGAGACCTCTAATATCTCTTTAAAATCTCCTCCTGAGGTTAAAGGGTTTAAAACGTCTAAAACCCCAAAAGTTACGAAAGAAGATATAAAGGAGTTAATAGCTCAGTTTCAGAAAAGTAATCTTCAGACAATTAATAATGAAGAAAGAGAATTACGAGAGCTAATAGCTCAAGCAAAGAAAAAATTTGCTATTATTAGTAATAATACTAATAGAAATCAAGTAGCCATTAATAATCTTGATAAAAGTATCCAAGTAATTAATGGTCAATCTTCAGATGCTTCTGAAATGGCAGAAGAAGATCAACAAACTGAAGATCTAATAAAGGATGAGATATATCCACAAAAAATTGAAGAGCTTCAGAAATCTTTTATTGAATCTAAAAATGATTCTACAATTCAAGCGGTTAAATATGGAAAACCGAATTTAATAAAATATTATTACCAAAGACCCACTCCCACAGATGTCTTATTTAAAGAAAATGATACTATCATTCAAAATCATTATAGTGGGGGAGACATCTATTAATGGAACATAGATGGTCTAACGGATAAACAAATTCATGATCAATTACATCGAATGATGATGTATTCCAACGTGGCCAAAGCCGTTGGAAATAATGATAAAGAAATTGCATTGTTTATAACTTATGGTTTTACTGGCACCCTAAGGGGTTGGTGGAACAATTATTTAACCGACTCACAAAGATAAGAAATTCTAAGTGCTATAAAAACCGAAACTAGTTCTGAGAATAGTACTCAGATAACTAAACCTGATGCGGTTTATACTCTTATTATTACCATCCCAGAATACTTCACAGGAGGTATATCTGATCATGGAGAAAGAGTAAGAACTCTTCTTCAAAATTTAAGATGTCCAACACTTACTCACTTTAGATGATATAAAGATACTTTCTTGAGTAGAGTAATGCTACTTGGTTATGCCAATAATGCTCACTGGAAGTCAAAATTTATTGATGGACTTCCTAATCTCTTTGCTGAGAGAATAAGACAAGGTTTAAGAAACCAAAATAATGGTGTCATACCTTATTCTAATTACACTAATGAAAATCTGATCAATAAGTGTATTGAAGAAGGTCTAGCTTTATGTAATGACTTAAAGTTATGACATCAATTAAAATCTCAGAGAATTTCTGAGAAAAGACAACTAGGAGAATTCTGTGACCAGTTTGCAATGGATACTTTTAAACCTCTTAATACAAAGGGGAAAAGAAAGTAAAAGATTATAAGGACTACAAGAGACCTTATAAAAGAAAGAAATATCCATCAAAAAAGCAAAATACTACTGTTAATAAGGACAGTAAAAAGAAGAAATCTTCTAAGAAAAATATCATCAAATATTATAAATGTGGAAAATTAGGCCACTATGCAAACAAATGTTATACAAAAAAGAAATTGGAAGAAATCGAGGATGAAGGGTTAAGAAAAACTCTTTATAAATTAATGATCAATTCTGAATATAAAAAAAGTTCATCCAATGATGAATCCAATGATGAGACCAATAGTCCATCGGATAGTGAATGTAATGAGAATTGCCAATGTAACGAATGTGTTACAGATAAAGATATCAACTATTATAAGTCTATAGTAGAAATGAATGGGCTATCTATAAATACCTTGACTCTCAACGAGAAACAGGATATAATTGAAGCCCTATTGACTGATAATATCAGAACTGAAATAAAAAATAAAATCATAGAAGCCATTGGAGAAGAATTGAATAAGGATAATGTTCCTATTCAGACTACTCCTCCTGAAGCTTATAATATGGCCGAGGTAATATCTCGTTATAGAAGTAAATAAGTTAAACCTGTGACTATGCAGGAACTTTAGTCTGAAATAAAAACTTTGAAAATTAAGATTAAAAACTTAAAGTCTCAAGATCAACATATCCAGAAAAGACTGGATAAACTTGAACTAGATAATTTATCTAGAAAAACTACTCGCTTAATCTATGTTGGTGAATCTTCTGTTGGTTCTTCTTGCTCACAAGAACAAGAGGGGAAGAATCAGTCTGTTCAATCAAGACAGATAGACACAGAAGAAGGGAAAAGTAATTTTTTACAAAAAATAGATTTATTTATTACCCATAAATGGTATATTAAAATAAATTTGCTCATTAATAATGAGTATTATATAACTAATTTAATTGCACTTGTTGATAGTGGTGCAGATCTTGATTGTGTCAAGGTAGGAGTCGTTCCAATTAAATACTGTGAACGAACTACTCAGACACTTAGAGCTACAAATAATAAAGCACTAACTACTCCTTACAAAATTATCGATGTAAATATTTGTAAAGATGATGTTTGCATTCCTGTACATCTAATAGTTGTAAAAGAAATATCTCAGCATGTTATCCTAGGAACTCCTTTCCTAGAAAAACTCATGCCCATAAATGAGATAACAAAAGAAGGAATTACTACCTGTTATAAAGGCAAAAGAATAACTTTTGAATTTATAACAAACACAATTATCAAAATTCTTAACGAAGTTAATTTGAAAGAAAATCAAATTAATTTCTTAAAAGAAGAACTTGCTCAGGTCACTATAACCCAGCAGTTGAAACAATTGGAAGTTCAGAAAAAAATTCAACAAATTGAAGAGGACTTCAAGCTACAAACTTGTAGTAATATTCCTAATACCTTTTGGGATAGAAAATAACATATAGTTTCTCTTCCATATGAAGAATCCTTTAACGAAAAGGATATTCCGACCAAGGCAAGACCTTGTCAAATGAATCAAGAATATCTTGAATTGTATAAAAAAGAAATCCAAGATTTATTGGATAAAAAATTAATTCATAAATCTTACTCCCCATGGAGTTGTATAGCATTCTATGTTAATAATAATGCTGAAAAAGAAAGGGGCGTACCTAGACTTGTTATCAATTATAAACCATTGAATAAGGTTTTAAAATGGAATCGATATCCAATCCCTAATAAAAGGGACCTACTCAATAGAGTAGCTAAAGCAAGAATTTTCTCTAAATTTGATCTGAAATCAGGGTATTGGCAGATACAAATAAATGAAAAGGATCAGTATAAGACTGTATTTACTGTTCCTTTTGGGCATTATGAATGGAATGTTATACCATTTGGTCTGAAGAATGCACCTTCAGAATTTCAAAATATTATGAATGAAATATTCATTCAGTATTCTAGTTTCATACTATCGTATATAGATGATATACTAATTTTCTCTAATACGATAGAAGAACATTTCAAACACCTTAATGTGTTCAAACATTTGGTCATTAAAAATGACTTAGTAATTTTGGCCACAAAAATGAGACATTTCCAACAAGAAATAAGATTTTTGGGACATAATATTGTAAATAATACAATAATTCCATTTGATAGAAGTATTGAATTTGCTTCTAAATTTCTTGATGAAATAACTGATAATAAGTAGTTACAGCGATTTCTTGGAGCATTAAACTATGTATCCAAAATTTATAAGAATATTGCTGCCGATACAAAATTTTTGTATCAAAGGTTAAAGAAAAACCCTGCTCCTTGGACTAATTGTCACACGAAAGCAGTCAAATTAATAAAACAAAAGGTTAAAAATCTACCTTGCTTACATTTAGCCAATGCTGAATGGTTTAAAATAGTTAAAACTGATGCTAGTGATAATAGTTATGGGGGAATACTGAAACAATTAAACCCACACACTAATAAAGAAATATTGGTGAGATATCATTCAGAAAAATGGAATGATACTCAAATTAAATACTCAACTATTAAGAAAGAAATTATTTCTATTATTCAATGTATTCACAAATTCTAAGATGATTTACTTAATAAGAAATTCTTATTAAGAATTGATTGTAGCTCTGATAAAACTGTTCTAGAAAAAGATGTTAAAAATTTAGCATCTAAGCAAATATTTGCTCGTTGGCAAGCTGAATTAGCTATATTTGATTTTGATATTGAATATATTAAAGGAACTGATAATTCACTTCCTGACTTCTTGACTCGTAAATTTTTGTAGAACAATGAGCAAGAGAAATAAAGGAAAGCAGTCATGGGTTCCTAGACCCATGACTTCGAGCTCCAATGAGTCAAAGTATCAGACATCTAAGAAAATTGTTCTTGGAAAAGGAAAATCTTCTAATAAAGAAGTTCAAGACTTCGAAGAAGCCAATATTTCTTCTTACAAACAAGCAGTTGAGGTTGAAATAATTTTTACTCAAAATAATCATACAGAAGAAATACTTCAACTGGAGAAAGCTGACATCCCAATGATGGATGATCCCTGGAAACTAAAAGAAAAATATTTGGAAAATAATATGTTTCCAATACAAGGGAAAGACATGAATGTTTATGAGGGAATTCTTTTGACAACCAAATCGGTTGAAATAGAATATTTTTACTAGAAGACAAATGATGTCAGAAGTGACGTAAACTACAGCAAAATAATTATACGTCACATTATTACTCCTCAATCATGGGGACTGCATCCAAATTGAACTAAATTATTAGTTCATAAAGATAAGAATATCAATATGCCTTACTCCTACTGGGATTACATTGAGGCATTCACCAAAGTGTTTTACTTTGACAATAGTAAACAGAAACACTCTTAGTTCATTCGTATTTGTCCTGAAATTCTTAAACAGGACATCCCTACTTGGTTTATTCGATGGTGGCTACAATTTGGAGCTACACTGGAAATCCTTCCACCATCTTTGCAAAAATTATTTGCAAATTGGACTCACTCGTATCCTCTTTGTCTGAATGCTGACCAACTTTTGGAGGGGGAGAGTACTATGTATTTCTTTATCCATTTTGAAATTCCATATATTTTCAAATGGATAATTAAATGTGAATTTAATCATCTCAATTTTCCTGTTTTAGTCAGAAAATTTCTGATAAAATGGTGGAATAAGTTAGATGGAAAAGATAAAGTACAAATTGTACAAAAATATATTAAGGAGAATGAAATCCTTATTGAAGCTAAGCTCAAAAAGGAAATAATTGAGGACAGTCCTTTGAAGAAGCTAAAGGAGTCTCTGAGAAGACAGAATCCTCGAATTACTGAGGAAGAATTAAAAAAGAAATGTCTCAAATATATGCAAACTCAGTTTGATTCAATATTCGAGACAGATAACATGTCTGTTAGTTCCACTAAATTGGAACATGACGAAGAAGACTCAGAAACCTTCTTTAAAAGAATGCATAAGAGAGTCACTACTCAGTCATATGACAAAAGTGATGACGCAAGCATGCACTAATGAAGTACTGTTGCCAGAATACAGGTGGCAACTACTGTTCACTTTACTTTATCTAAAGAGAATCTCTTTAATCGACATCCGACAATGGTGGGACCTACCTATTACTTTCGGCGCACGAGAATAAAGTATAAAGTGATGATGGCGACAGGCACTCAGTATTGCTGATAAGAAGAAATATTTTACCTGCATCTGCCAGTCTGTCTACCTGCACCTGCCAGGAACAATGTCCGCCACTGCCGACTGATTGTAGTATAAATAGAGGCAGAGTCCTCTTTATGGATGTATGTTGTTATTTTTGAGAGTTTGAAGAGTGTCTTTGTGTGCTTCTTTGTGTGCTTCAGTAATAGTTTGTACTACTTTCTACTATCATCAATAAAATTCCGCATAAGCGTTTAACTTCTCATCCTCTGTACGATCCTCTCTCTGTTATCCATTTTGAAATCCCATATATTTTTAAATGGATAATTAAATTTGAATTTAATCATCTCAATTTTCCTGTTTTAGTCAGAAAATTTCTGATAAAATAGTGGAATATGTTAGATGAAAAAGATAAAGTACAAATTGTACAAAAATCTATTAAGGAGAATAAAATCCTTATTGAAGCTAAGCTCAAAAAGGAAATAATTGAGGATAGTCCTTTGAAGAAGCTAATGGAGTCTCTGAGAAGACAAAATTCTCCTAGTTGTCTTTTCTCAGAAATTCTCTGAGATTTTAATTGATGTCGTAACTTTAAATTATTACATAAAGCTAGACCTTCTTCAATACACTTATTGATCAGATTTCCATAAGTGTAATTAGAATAAGGTATGACACCATTACTTTGGTTTCTTAAACCTTGTCTTATTCTCTCAGCAAAGAGATTAGGAAGTCCATCAATAAATTTTGACTTCCAGTGAGCATTATTGGCATCACCAAGTAACATTACTCTACTCAAGAAAGTATCTTTATACCATCTAAAGTGAGTAAGTGTTGGACATCTTAAATTTTGAAGAAGAGTTCTTACTCTTTCTCCATGATAAGATATACCTCCAGTGACGTGTTCCAGAATGGTAATAATAAGAGTATAAACCGCATCAGGTTTAGTTATCTGAGTACTATTCTCAGAACTAGTTTCGGTTTTTACAGTACTTAGAATTTCTTATCTTTGTGAGTCGGTTAAACAATTGTTCCACCAACCCCTTAGGGTGCCAGTAAAACCACAAGTTATAAACAATGCAATTTCTTTATCATTATTTTCAACGGCTTTGGCCACGTTGGAATACATCATCATTCGATGTAATTGATCATGAATTTTTTTATCCGTTAGACCATCTATGTTCCATTCATAGATGTCTCCCCCACTATAATGATTTTGAATGATAGTATCATTTTCTTCAAATAAAACATCTGTGGGAGTGGGTCTTTGGTAATAATATTTCATTAAATTTGGTTTTCCATATTTAACCGCTTGAATTATAGAATCATTTTTAGATTCAATAAAAGATTTCTGAAGCTCTTCAATTTTCTGTGGATATATCTCATCCTCTATTAGATCTTCAGTTTGTTGATCTTCTTCTGCCATTTAAGAAGCATCTGAAGATTGACCATTAATTACTTGAATACTTTTATCAAGATTATTAATGGCTACTTAATTTCTATTAGTATTATTACTAATATTAGCAAATTTTTTCTTTGCTTGAGTTATTAGCTCTCGTAATTCTCTTTCTTCATTATTAATTGTCTGAAGATTACTTTTCTGAAACTGAGCTATTAACTCCTTTATATCTTCTTTCATAACTTCTGAGGTTTTAGACATTTTAAACCCTTTAACCTCAGGAGGAGGTTTTAAAGAGATATTAGAGGTCTCTTTAGAAGAGTTTTTTCCAGAAGTCATATTCAACTGCTTGATTTTATCAAGTTTATATAATATTTTTTCTAAGGTAGTTTCAATTCTGGTCAATTGTTGACCCATAACTTGAATAAACACATTGGTGTAATTATTCTGCCTTAAAGCTTTTTGTAATTCTGTGATAACTGCTTCTTTGCTGTCAATGATTTTGACAAATGAAACAGCATCAATTTTATCTGTCATATTTTTGACAGTGAGTTTAATTGACTCATTTGGTGGATACATGGATCTAGTTGTACCACTACTTGATCCTGTATCTGTGTTCCAGATTTTATAATGTTCTTCTAACACATTTATTTGTGTTAATTCTATGTCCACATATTTTTGGACAAACCAATCAACGAAAGGTATTATCCTTCTTTTTTTTTCTAGATGATTATAATATTCATCCATAAATTTATATCTCTGTTTGTAAGAACTCTTCTTCAAAATTTAAGATGTCCAACACTTACTCACTTTAGATGGTATAAAGATACTTTCTTGAGTAGAGTAATCTTACTTGGTGATGCCAATAATGATCACTGGAAGTCAAAATTTATTGAGCTAACACTATATGGATATCTTGGCTTTGAGCCAACTTGGTATCACACCCTAACTACCCCCTTGATACTTAAAACCAAACTTAGAGTTAAGACCCCTATCATTATCATTACCTTGTGTATCACAAGGTAATACTCAACTTAGCTAAATACTTAACTCATTAGCTATATATATATATATATATATATATATATATATATATATATATATATATATATATATATATATATATATATACTAATATGTATATCTAATAACATATATCATCAATCATGTTTATAACGAACATCTATAACTCAATGTATACTAAGATGCACATAACATATATCAATACTAACTTAACATTAAGTAGCCTACACATCCACTATACATATAACTTGCAAGTCCAAAATCATTATTAGAACTAAAACAAAGTTCTAGCTACATCACTATGGGCTCGTGTCAAAATGTGACATGCTCAAACCCCCGTGTCGAAGAAAAAACCCCCAAAATCAACCATGTCATCAAATTGTCATGACACGGCCTACACATATCTAATTGTGGACACGATACTAGACTCACAACACCAAATCAAACACAAAACCATCTATCTAGCCTAATGACAAACACTTTATGTACCAATCTCGGATTTTTCCAAAAATTGACACAAAATATATGGTAACTTTCACCATAGGGGTCCCTAGTAGTTAATTCTTCTTCTTATAGGTAGCACTTGTACATGAGAGGGTTCCCAATGATTATACTATAGATTTAGAGTCTAATTAGAAGGGGATAACTGAATTATACCTATTGGGAGATGGCTTCCAATTGCAAGTCTCCAAATGGATGCCAAGAGCCTTCAACTTGTACTCCTTCCAACAAATTGTACATCCTTGCCTCCTCTTTGCTTCTAGAGTTTCCAATGGTGAAGTAGGAAAGAATTTGAGAGGAAATTAGTGAGGTTTAGGTGTAGGGATGAAGAAATTTGGGGAAGAATACTTAGATCTAGAATTTTGAAATGAAAAGAAATGAGGATAGAGAAGACTAATCTCTATTTGTGGCCGGCCCCTTGCTTGGGATGCAAGCATATATAAAAAGTCTAATTTGCCCTTTGGGACTTGTCATGAAGAAAAAGGATTAAGGAAGAAATGTTCTAATCCTAATGGTTTGACTAATTAAATCACTAACTAAATAAAATAGGCTAAATAATTGGGCTCAAGTCTAAACTTATTAAATATTGGTCCATGAGTCATGTCTAGTCTAGTAGGGTCCACTAACACAAGTCCAAAATATAATGTAACATGCTAACAAGAAATAAATAATACAATAGATAAATATATAACATAAAATCATAAATAAATAATTAAGAAATACCATTCAATATAATAATTTTTGATACCAATATTACAATATTACCAATAATAGAAAAAGATAAAAATATCCCTATCCTAAAAAGTGGTAGTGACAAGTCTACCCCCCTTAGCAGAATTTTGTCCTCGAAATTAAAACCTTCACCCCTCCCTCTTAGGCCAGTCGTACCTATACATAAAATTTTTACTACGGTCAACCCCCAACAATCATAGTCCAAGGCAATCCTATCATATAACATACAATCTGGTAATTCTAGTAAAGGAACAACCATGCATGGATATAGTCTCTAGTTGTCATGAATTGCAATCTCAATTAGGATTACTTGCTAACTATACCTTAACCAATTTATTTAACATCTTGGGTTACCACTTAACTCACTAGCACGCACTACCCAAGATACTATACTATACCTCAAGATTACTGTCTTCTATTATCTGTCTCAGTTCTTCATTCACATAAAAACTGTTTAACTATTCTTCTTGCAATGAACACTTGTTTATACTCTCAATCATGTATTCTATAGGTACACCCTTATCAATCTAGAATGCTCTCTATAGGGTATCAACCCTAGTCTTGGCACCAACTACATAGGGCACTAATTCCTACAATGGTATTTAGATGATACTCTCATACTAGGTTACTCGTGTCTTTCATTTATACTTAGTATACTAGACACTAGAATACTTGTACCTGAACCTCCATAATATTTGAGACACTCTGGATCTAGTTACTAATGTACTCCTCCTATCTGGTATCTGGTGCAAACTCATACTCTAATACTTAACTATTATCCTAGAATATTCACCTGTATTTGATATCCATATAACATAAATACTCCTAATCACTATGACACCAACTCCTTGAATCATAACTAATACTCTACTCCCATCCACCATTGGTACCAATACTAGCTATACTGACAACTATCATTGAACTATTGATATAATGGTACTATACTATGAGTTATCTCTAGACTGATGCCTATAAATCATATGCCAAACCAAGAACCACTCACAGACTCACAAACTATACTCTAAACAATTAACACTAACACTCAAAGACACAGACCTAGTTGCAATTCACCAAACTATTATACTATCAATGAACCCTAATAAAATAAATCTCTATAAGAAACTGGACTAAAGGAACTGAAGGTATCTCTATTCCTAAATTGGCAGGGATGACGAAACAAAATCTCAATGAATCAAGGTTGAAGGATAGAGATGATATATTAAGAACTAATTTAAGATACACTCTGATAATCATGCACGTCTATCTGAAATCATGTTACCCAGAATCCTTATCACGCCAGTAAGCATAGCTATGATAAACTATAGAGTCCGTAACTAAGGTACACACCCCTAGAATCATGGTATCTAAAATTTTTATCTTGTTTTATGCTTGACTGTTAAAACTATAAATTCTATAACCAAGAGGAGTATATCAAAAATCAGGCTCTATATCTTTGCCAAGCTAGCTAGTATATCTGTGATAAACTTTAGACTCCAAAACTAAAGTAGACGGTTATCTTTTACACTGTTCTTATCCATTTTTGTTATCAGAATATACCTCAACTTAGTTCATAAGATTTATCTCGATAAAAGAATCAAATTCAACAATGGATAAATTCAAAAGCGAAAGTGAAATGAACAAGTGGAAATAGATTCAAATTAAGATTCTCAAGGGTCATCCCAGGAATCTCTCAAGGAAGCCTAATTTGTGATTGAGTATCCTCTCATCCTATATCCAATATAATATATCTTATATCCTATCGCAGGCTCGCAGCAGTACAACTAGGCCGTTGCACTACCACGATACTGCACTATTGTAAAGCTGGACCTACATGGGCTACCACTAAAATGTGTCACGATCTGTACCCGATATTGGGGTACGTGTATGAGGATACATCCATCCTATGCCGCAGCATTAACGGTAGAATACTGTCGAGGTCATAATACTATCTAATCATTCTCACACAAATATCCAACTCCATAAGGAGACACAAATATAACAATATAATATAAAATACATAATCACAGAACTAAAATACGATAAAATATCAAAAGAATAATCTAAACACAACCACAAAGTCTAAACTTCTAAACTTTATACAATAACATCCCAAGTTTTAATATATGCCGAAAACAAATTTGGTACCAAAATATGCTAAAAAAGGAACTAACTAAAACAACTAGTGATTCCGGATAGACCTTCCGGCAATCACACCTGAGATATAAAGGCCAAGGCTGCAGCTACTCTCCCTGTGGTCAATAATATGTCGGACACCATTTTCCTAAGTCGCAGTCTAAAAAATATATCCAATCAGGATTAGAACGAAGTATAATCCAATAGTAGTTTCGATTAATTGACAAAGATTATAAAACAATAAATAAATAATGCTATATACAGAGAGAAAAAAATAAACTGATGCAATGGCAAATAGTGAAGAGAACAGGCAATTTAGACAATAGGGTATAGTCATTACATATATAAATTGAAAGAGAAAGGAACTACAATATCAGATACAAGGCAGTGTTGTAACGCCCCGTTCCGCTCAAGCGGACTGCCGTCTCAAACGGCGATAGTGCGACTGTCCCGACCCGCCTTGCCTCAAATAAGAAGCAAAAGATATCCAGACTTGTCCCTACAGGAATCCGGCTTGGACTTTCAGAGGCTCGTTTGACGTATCGCTCTACTGAGGCGAATTATCGCTAAGGTGGGTGGCTACGGTGAACTTGTCTTTGCTTAGCCAGCACACATAAAATCTGGAATATTTATGCTAGTCGCTAGGTGAATCACCCCTGCATGCTAATAAATCCAACGCACCTAGCTAAGGGAGTAATCCCAACTTGTATTGCTTATGCTAGAACATGAAAATTGAAATACTGCTTATATTTAGACCCTCGCATGCTTCCCTAGAACGTGTTACTCGGGAAAGTCCCTAATGATCTCGCTTCTCGGCTTACCTTCGGGCCCGAGCCAACTTAAATATTGTATTTATACAACGCATGCTTGTCTGCTTGAATGTTGCCTTGTTTTCATCCAAACCCCCGAAAGACTACTAAGTAGTCGTTCCGTGCCTGACTGATCTTGGCAAGTTATTCACTGTACAGAAAACAAGATCCAAGTATCTCGTGTACTCGTGTTCCAGTGCACTCGTGTTCTCGTGTTCCTGTGCACTCGTGTTCTCGTGTATCTCATGATAATTGATTGACCCAAAAGAAAGTGCATGTCGTGGACAACTCGGAAACAAGGTATAGTTCCACGGACGGTCACCGGGGCACTGGGGCCGATCCGATCCGGATGGAACTTCACGTGTGGTCCCTCGTGTTCGGGCGAGTGGTTTGCAGCACCTCGTGTACTTTCGTTGCATTCCACTTTCCCGGGACCACATCATGTGTGTAGTCCATCGTGTGCGGGCAAGATAGTTTGTAGCGCATCATGTACTTTTGTTGCACTCCATCTTGGCCTTGGACTACTTTATGTACAATCCATCGTGTACGGACGAGATGGTTCGTAGCGCATCGTGTGCTCTCGTTGCGTTCCACTCTCATCTGGGATTAGTCCTTTATGGCTTTGCCAGCGACTCATGTTCATATAGATAAGTCATCCTCGCTTAGTGGCTATCCGCGTGCGAGTCATTTCATCGCACCAAAGAACAACTGAGCACACCGAATACTGTCCCGTTCAATGACCCTCGTGTTTGCATATGCTATGCTCCTGAATGTTTATATTTGCCCATGCTCAAATTAACAATGTTTGCCTTGGACAGGGAAGGACCAATGGTAAGTTGGTAAGTCTCGCCGTATTTCCTCAAACATCGCACGGCGCACTGCCCGACACGTTAGGCTATTCAATGTTTGCATAAAACTGATCCTAAGGCAACTAGAAAGATAACTTAATAATTGTGCACGGAACTTATATTACGTGTTTGGATTTGTCGAGCGGGCGAGTAGCTTCCCCACCAGTGCATTCAATGTACTGATAATCCACCAGTTTGTGTGCAGGGTGCAGGAGAACCTCGTTCGGTGCGGATGCCTCCAACGTGCGTGCTAAGGCCAGGAGTTCCCTCCGAAGCCTAGCAACGGTGCGTCCGGAACTGAAGCACATATACAAGGCATAATGTTGTAAACATAGCCCAAACTCGCCTGTACAAATCATTCCATAGTTGTAGCCACTTGGCACGCTTTTACTGTTTCAGAGAGAGAGAGGCTTGAGCGACTTGTAATCTCGGCTATACGCCGCCTGTAACACTTGTTCATATCAATAAAGAGCTCACTTTACTTCAACTTGTGTTTCAATGCTTCCGCTTATATTTGTCAACTTAGAGAACTTGTTACCGAATCGCTATGCGTTCATGACTCCGCTGCACTCGGACAATCTGTGCGACTCTGTGGCTTAGAACTCTTACCGCCAGCCAATGAATCACGGCCTTGCATGGGTGCGGTTCACGCTCGTGCGGCATCACGCCCAGATGGGTTAAGCGATCGTTCCGTGGGAGCGCTGGCGAGGGTGATTCCCGCCTAGCGGGAACGACCGTTTTGCCTGTGGGAGATCGGGGCGTGACATGTGTAATCTATAAAACTGAATATAAAGAACTACAACTATTATAAGTGTTTGAAATACTAGTTTCGATATGTGATCGGCTTGAAAACTTGTAGAATAGCTAAATGGTCTGGCTAATCATACGTGAGTAGTATGATTAACACTAACAATGTTTACACTTGTACGATAGGTATATGATCAAATCTCTTACTAGCATTTCTCATGCCATAACTAGTATAGTGGATCCAACCATGACACGTTACAATAAACGATCAATATCCAATAATAATACCATGTACGAAGTCTAAAGTCAATATCGGGTACGATGTCAATACAATAACCATTGTAACATCTCATGACTAAAGATCCAAGCTATATACCAGTCCGTGTGCCATAGTGTCAAGAATCAGATATAATATTTTTAAATACTTGAAATATAGTAATTATCAAATAATAGAAACTATTAGAGAATGGACTCGCCTTTGGTCCAGAGCAAAAGACATGACTCGGTATCCGAGCTGGTGTCACATACCTATTTAGAAACATCATGTCAAATAGTATAATAAAAGAGAAATGAGTTTAAGAATGCACTAATATGAATTTTTAGGCCATTTCTATGTCACTCTAGACAAACTAGGTCAAACAAGGTCCATGCTAGTCAAACTTGGTCAAACTAGCCATTTCTAGGTTGTATGAGTCCATCTCTAGGTTATTGGGTCCACACACTACTTATCTAGGCTATACTAGCTATATTAGGATTCCAGAGTAAAAATACAATTAAGTATCATAAGGCATACAATATACTATATATAATATATACTAGTACCCTTATATATATATATATATATATATATATATATATATATATATATATATATATATATATATATGTATATATATATATATATAATACTAACACTATATGGATACCTTGGCTTTGAGCCAACTTGGTATCACACCCTTACTACCCCCTTGATACTCAAAACCAAACTTAGAGTTAATACCCTATCCTTATCATTACCTTGTGTATCACAAGGTAATACTCAACTTAGCTAAATACTTAACTAACTAGCTATCTAATATATATATATATATATATATATATATATATATATATATATATTATATATATATACTAACATGTATATATAATAACATATATCATAAATCCGGTTTATAACTAACATCTATAACTTAATATATACTAACATGCACATAACATATATCAATACTAAATTTAACATTAACTAGCCTACACATCCACTATACATATAACTAACAGTTGGTACTAAATTAATTAACTTGCCAATAAGTAAATTAACTACTCACTAACAATCCAACTGATAGTTACCATTTAACATAACTTAACTATTACTATCTAACTAGCTAATGTATTTATATATACAGACATTCATTATAACTTACCAACTCTAATATAACATTATCACGACCCGCACCCGGAATTGGGGCACGAGTACGTGGGTACGTCCAGCCTACGCAGCAGCATCGGCGGTAGAACGTTGTCTAGGTCATGATGCTATCTAAACAATCTCACACGAGCATCCAATCTCCATAAGGAGGCACGGATGACACAATATAATATGAACAACATACTCAATCACATAACTACAGCACGATAAGATATCGAAGAATAAAATAAAATATAATACAAGTCTAAATATAAATAATCCAACTCAACAATAATATCCAAATCTCAACAAAGTATGCCGGAGACAAATCTGGTACCAAATAATCTGCTAAAAGAACTAGCTAGATAACTAGTGATTCTGGCTAGACCTCCCGGAATTACAACTGAACTACCAAGTCCAAGTCTGCAGCTACTCACCCTGTGGTCCATAAAATGTCGGACACTAGTCCTCTAAGGCATAGTCTGGAAAAATATTTTCAGTCAGGAAGGAGCAAAGTACATCTCAAATAACAGTTCTATTTAATTGATAAGGACTATAAAACAATAAACAGATGATGCTATATACTGAGGGAAGACAGTGAATAAATGCAATGGCAAAATAAAAAGACAGGCAATATAAAGAGACAGGCAATATAGGCAATATGATACATTCAGTGCATATATGAAATAAAGAGAAAGAGGTACAATATCATATACGGGTGATGTAGTATATGACCTAAAATAGAGAACTGTAACTATTCTAAGTGTTTGAAATAGTAGTTTCGATATGTGATCGGCTTGGGAATATGTACGAGAGCTATATGGCCTGGCTAATCATATGTGAGGAGCATAATTTACACTAACATTTTTCGATACTTGTACAATAGTGATATGATCATATTTCTCACTAACTACTTCCCCGCCCCCAACTAGTACAGTGGATCCAACCATGACACGTCACGATACACGAGCAATATCTAATCTATCATGTACAAGGTCTAAATATCAATGTCGTGTACAATATCAATACGATAATCAATGTAACATCTCATGACTGCAGATCCAATCTATATACTAGTCTTTATAGCACAGTGTCAAGGATCAGATGTAACATTTCTAGATACTGAACTTATAGAAATTATTAAATAATTGGAAATTATCAGAGAATATACTCGCCTTGGGTCCTTAGCTGGCAATACCAATGTCCTATTCCAGAGTATCGCTTGGATGATCCAACAGTCCTATAGACATATCATAAAATAATACAACATTGCATCAGACATTACTCTAACACACCTTTATAAATACACTGGACTCAGGGCTATGCTAGGTATGATACTGGTCAACTAGGGTCAAGTGCGTTAAGTTGTACGGGCGTCACGTCTGTGATTGCTGTGCAAGACAAATGGTCAAAATAATACGGGGCTTGCCAGTACGTCAGTGTACATGTGGCAGTCAACTACCATTTACAGGGTTACAGGTCAATGTAAAGACTGGTATCCGAAATTACACTTGGGTCGCCTAGTACCTATATATATATTATACATATTACTACTAACATATACAATAATATTCATTTGGTACAAAAATAGATATGTGTATATATATATATATATATATATATACTCTAAATAAAAAATAATACTTTGTATATATATATAACATATATTAGAGAGATATATACAATACGTATATATGTATATATACTAAATAGAATTTAATATTATATTTACATATACTAAAATACATTTAACCTATACTAATATATGCTCTATACACACTAATATATACTATGTATGTATATATATACTAATTTAAGAATATATATATATACCAAGTAAAAATATGAACATACTATATATATATATATATATATATATATATATATATATATATACCAATTTTAATACATATACCAAAATATATGTTTATATATATATATATATACCAATACAACATATTAACATATATCATTAAATACGTATATAGTAATATATCGTTGAGTACATATATATAAATAGAGAAATACAATATATAGACATGTATATGCGTATATATATATGAATCCTACACATTCAATGTATATACTACATACATACATGCATACATACGTACGTACACGCGTACGTGCACGCGAGGGAAGGAAACCGTACCTGTGTGCGTGCACGGGGTTGGCGAAGACGACGATGACGAGGAGGATGACGAAGACGACGACGATGGCGAGGTGGTGGTGGTTCTGATAATGATGGTGGCCAGAGTAGGGATGGCCGGAGCTGGCTCGTGAAGGGTAGCCGGCTCGGCGTGGAGGGCCTGGTGGTGGTGATAGCTCGGGTGGTGGTGGTGATAGCTCGGGTTGGTGGTGGTGATAGCTCGTGGTGGTGGTGGTGATAGCTCGGGTAGGCCGCCGGGGGGGAAGAGCTGGCCGGAGAAGAAGAGCAGCGGGGTCGGGGAGCCTCAGGCGGGGGTGCACGGCTGAGGGGAGGTTTTGGTGTGGTGGTGGTGATGAGTTAAGGCCGGAGGAGGGAAGAACAGTGGAGGAGGCTGGTCGGTCGGGCTGGATAGAAGCTGGTGATGTTGGTGGTGGTGATTCTGACGACGACGACGGTGGTGATAGTTCTGATGGTGGTGGTGGTAGTTCTGGTGGTGGCGGTGATACGAGCGGAGGGAGGTTGCAGGCCGGAGCAGAGAGAGTGGTCGGGGAGAGAGCTCGGGATGGGGCAGTGCCGGAGCCGCGGGAAGGCTCGACGCTGGAAGTGGGGACAGCGGGCGGGGTCGGGACTGTTGACCGCGGCAGTAGCCAGACTACAGTGGTGGAGCGGCGGGTTGCAGCAGGCCAGGCTCGACACGGGGACAACAGACCGGTCAGTGGCCTGAGCTGCGGGGTACGGCAATGCACTACCGGCCGGAGAGGAAAGATGCAGTGGAGTCGATCGGGGTCGGAGGTGGAGCGGTGTAGCAGACGGCGGGGCTTGGCCGGCCGGGGTAGGACCGGAGCTACAGGACCGGAGAAGAGTGATAGTGGTGGAGTTTGTTTTAAATAAGGAAGAAGAAGGAAGAAGAAGAAGAAGAGAAGAAGAAGAGAAAGTAAAAAAATGTAAAAAGCTACGGTTGAGTGAGGGGGAGGAGATTGGGGCTTTCCTATGTTTGGGGATTAGGGCTTGCTTGGGAAGAGTGTGTGAAGTGACATTAAATAGGAAAGGGTGTGTGGGAATGAATGGTGTTGATGCTCCCACTTTGAATGGGTGGTCAGGATTTGACATGAGGAATTTACTCACGTAAAGATGAGGGTTGGTTGACTAGTCAAATATTTGGGCTCTTCATTTGGTTTGAACCAATGGGGTGTTGACACCTAGTGCAATATTTGTAAATTAGCCCACTTAAATTTGGGTATTTGCACAGACACATGAAATGAAGCAAAAATTGTGGGAGAATGGTGGTTGGTGTTTTGTAGGGTAAGGGAGGTGTTGTGTGTTTTGTATGGGCATAATTAATGGGGTACTTGGATTAAATTAGGATTAATCGGGATTAGTCAAAGTTGGTATCCCCAATTTAATCAGAAATAAATGCAAGCGGTGTTCTAAAATTAATTAGGAGTACATGGGGCCAAAATTAGGTTGGGTCACAAATATCATTAGTGAAGAAGACTCAGAACAGAATATTACCCTAATTTGGGTTGCACGAAAAATGGTTCGAGATTGCCTCCAACTTCGATTGGAACGCACAACGATACAAAGTTAAAATTTATTTAGAAATTAAATAAACATCCACGACGAATATTGTGCGGCTAAAATGAAGCACAAGAGAGCATAATTATGAGTTACAAAAAGGTCAGAATAGAAGGCGGGCACGTCTAGGGCAAGGTTGTGAAATTTATTGGAAGGCAAAAGCTAGGGTAGCGCTCCAAATATCGAAGCAAGGGTAAGGCACAACAATTAAATAAAATTACGGTAATTAATCACAATCCCAAATAATTAAATTCTAATTAATACAAATTAATACATAATCCTATAATTCGGTCAGGTGTTCATCTAGTGGGCTTCTAGGTCAAGTCTACCAGCTCAAACATTAATGAACATTGTACATATATAATATAATTAAATACACATCTCATACAATTACTTAAATTAAATACACACATCATGCAATCATTTAAAATAACTACCACAATATTAATAATATACAAAAAGTCAAAAATATCCCTGTTTTTGGAATGTGATAGTGACAAGTCTACCCTCTTTAAAAGAATTTTGTCCTCAAAAGTAGTGTTTATTCATTATATATTATTTTTCATCAAATCTAGATTCATCAAACCATTTAATCATAAAGTAAATCTATTTTGCTATTCCACAAAATTTTTAAAATTATATGAATATCATATTCCTAAAAATCCTCAAATTTAAAATCAATTTTTAATTTTTGTCACAATTTCCTCTAAAATTTAAGTTAATAATTACTAAAACCATGTCACGCCCCAGTCCCAAAATATGCGGAACCAGGCCACGTGGCATTGGCCAGCTGTCACGTCTCTTAGGGATTACCCAATTTAATGGACCCAATGAGACATGCTACGCAGTCCTAAAATACTAACATGTTTAATACTAAAGATAACAGGTAATGTCTAATCTCATCCACAAAATAATAAGGAATACTGAAATAAGTGCTGGAATATATAAGTGCTGAGTCTGAAATGTCATAGTACAAATCAGATATGTCTGGTGGGAACAAACCCACTACAAAAATATAAAAGTGCTAAAATATAATAAGACTAGAGCATCGTCTATCTAGGTAAGAGGCTCTAGCTCCATATGATGATACTACTAAAGATCATGGAGACTCTGATGGAAGGACCTCTAGCTCCTCCTCAGTTGCGTACCTCGTCTCCTGTCCTGGTCTGTACACTGTGGGATAGTACGCCTTGTCTAGATCTGGAAGGGAACCAGGTCCTCAGTTGGACATAACAAGATACATAAAAATATGCCATATATAAATACTGTAATAAAGGGTGAGCTAACTATCTAAGTGAATGCAATGTAAAGACAACCTTGGTACATATGGGTAGGCGTAGGCATATCGTCCAACGTCTTCTAGAGTGTGGTATCTGCAACGTCCATCATTTCGAAGAATGAGGTATCTGTATATATATATATATCGTCCAACACTCTAAGGAACGTGGTATCTGCAAAGTATATATACGTCTGTATCACTCCGAAGAGTGCGATATCTGCAATAAAGAAGGTGGGTGTCCCATACGCCTACTAGTTGTCTTCCCCGCCCAATACGGGTATACAAGTCGAATCCACAACGTGCATACCACGTAGCTATATGCCAAGTCATAACTTTTCTGAATAGTCCTGATTTCGTGCTAAGCCGTGATGCACTTCATATATACCGGTAGCTAATCGAGTACGCAAACTCGCATCCCAATATGAATTGCAATCGTGTTGCGTGTACAAGTGTCAGGATCTAGGAGGATATCAGAATACCCTCGCAACTGTAGGTGAGTCTGCAAGAGTCTAAGTCAGTTATACTACATGTCGACGTACTCGTCGATGGCACCCGAGGCAATCTCGGACGCGCACAGTTATATGTAATTGAAACAGGATAGCATACAACAGTTCATAGTTTAAACAGTAAAAATTGGCAAGGTATACTTGCCTATGTCCTCAAGCTGGGCGTGCCAAAAACCTGTTCCCGCAATTGTGTCTGAAGGGTCCTGTGACCGGGGATCACTAACTGCGTCGTAGGTGCACTCTGTTTAAGACGTACATGAGTTCGTGAATTTAATATTTTAATAATTACGCAGTAAGCATACGTACTTATAGTATAGGATATACATAGTATAATGATATATATATATTAAGATACATAATATATATATATATACATATAATATATAATATACATATATACAATTAATATATAAATAATAATTAAATATATATAATACATATATATATTATACATACTTAAGTATATATTAAAGTATATATTTACATAATATAAATATATACATATAAATATAATATATATACATACATAATATAAATATATATATATATATATAAATATATTATATAATACATAATAATAAATACATATATAAAACATATGTATTTATATATATTTAAATATATATAGGGTATATATATATATATATATATATATATATATATATATATATATATATATATATATATATATATATATATATATATATATATATATATATATATATATATATATATATATATATATATATATATAGGGTATATATATATATAAAATATATATACACAAAAATAAAATATATATATAATACATATATTTTATATATACATAGTATATATATATATATATATATTAATAATAATATATACATACATATATATATATATATATATATATATATATATATATATAGGGTATATATATATATATAATATATATACAGAAAAATAAAAAATATATATAATACATATATTTTATATATACATAGTATATATATATATATATATTAATAATAATATATACATATATATATATACATATATATATATATATATATATATATATATATATATATATATATATATATCAGTATATATATATACATAATATAGTATATATATATATATTTAATAGCATAATAATAGTAATATAATATAATATATATATTATATATTATATATATATTATATATATATATATATATATATATATATATATATATATATATATATATATATATATATATATATATATATATATATATATATATATATATTTAATATATAACAGTATATATAATATATATATATATTATATATATATAACAATATATATATATATACATAATATAGTATATATATATATATTTAATAGTATATATAATATAGTATATATATATATATTTAATAGTATATATATATATATATTTAATAGTATAATACAGTATATATATATATATATATACATAATATAGTATATATATATATATATATATATATATATATATATATATATATATATATATATATATAAATACTTATATATATACATATAATAGTGTATACATAATATAGTATATACTGTATATATATATATTATATAAATAAATAATATATATACATATATTTATATAAATATAACATATATATACATATATAGACATATAAATACTCAAAAATTTAATTTCCAATCCTCTAATTTAAATTCAGTCAATGTACATTTTTTTAAATTAAAATCTCGTCCCAAAAAGTTTGAATTCAAACACTAATCCACTAATCATCATACTCCACAAATTTTAAGTCCAATCGGTACGTATAAAAATTCTAAGTCCTTATCCCAAAATTGAATTCAACACTAAACGAATTTCAAACACTAATCCATCAATGATCTTATTCCTTGGTTTCCCTTTTTTTTTCCACAAAACTCAAACGATGCAATACTTATGAAATCTTCAAATGCAACATTTATAATATAAATTTTTAAATTTATATCTCGCAATCAAATAGATATAATGACAATCTATTAAATTTTCTCAAGTTTTAATGATAAATTATATCATAATCAATAAATCATCAATTCTACCATATTAAATCCTTAACTCTTTATTTAAATTAATGCTTATCCTCCAAATTTTAAGCATCTTGTCTCTCCTTGTCAAGTCATAACCTCTTCATAAATCTACTATGGTCAACCCCAATAATCATGGTCTAAGAAAAATTATACCTACAGTCATACAACATACAATCTAAGAAAAATATGTACGGTCATGGTGTCTTTTGTCATGGTATTGCAGTATCTGTCAGGGTGTACTACTAGCTACATTCTAACAAGAAAATCATGCAAACAAACTACGGTAATAGGGAATCAGTCAATCAATCAAATAGAAAGGAACATAAGGAAGGAAAGAACAGAACCTGCACTATCGGTCTTCTCGACCGTCATAGCAAATGCCCCGCCCTGCTGTGGTGGTTCCCTTTGCAGGTGCTGAGTAATATATGGTTCAACAGGTAGCCTAACTGGATCTCTATAGTTTGGAGCTGCGCGCTGGCCGGGAAGATAAGAAACTCGAAGACAATCCCTTACTCGATGTCCCGCAGTGCCGCAGTACAAACAAAGTCCTAGTCTCATTCTACAGCTCTCCCAAAGGTGACCAGAATTCTTACATAAATGACAAGTCTGCTGTGTCTCTCTCGAAGGCTATTGCTGATCCTGCTGAACACGAACTGGTGCCTGATACTGCTGTTGATGCTGAAATGCCCATGGCTGTTGCTGAGTATGAACTGGTGCCTGGTACTGCTGTTGATACTGAAACGCTCATGGCTGTTGCTGAATATGAACTGGTGCCTGGTACTATTGTTGATACTGAAACGCCTACGGCTGTTGCTGAATATGGGGACGCTTGGCCGGTCCTGCGCTACCATTCGTATCTTCAGAAATATTGTGACTCCTCTTAGGCCTGAGATCCAGATCCTCTTCTGTAATCTGGGCATCCATCAAGATACCCTCAAAGGTAGCGGTACGACGACCAGAAGTGCGCGACCTAATCTCTCTCGTCAGCCCCTTTCTAAATTTTTGGGCTCGATCTCCTGGGTCCCGAATCATAGACGATACAAAATGGCTCAATCGACAGAATTCTGCAGCGTACTCGTCGACCGATATGTTTCCTTGGACCAAGTCATGAAACTGACTTGCCAAGGTTCCCAATGCCACGTTAGGGAAGAACATCTCCTTGAAGAGCTCCTTGAAGGTCTCCGAAGTAAGTCCTTGTGCAGTAAGTCTCAGCTCTGTATGATACCACGTGATTGGGATATCGAACATCTGACTGCCGGCCGCCTCTATCCGTAAGCTCTCCGGAATCTGGGCCAATCGCAGGATCCTCTCTATGTTCTCTAGGCAGTCGTCAGCGTAGAGTATCCCTTCAATACCCTTGAACTCTTGAGGCATCATCCTCTTGAAGTCCACTATAGTGCCTGATCTCTGCTGTTGCTGCTAGCCAGGAAACTGCTGGTGTTGTGCTACTCTCTCCAAAGCTTGGAGAGTCACCTGATGAGCATTCTCCATGCTCTCTCTCATCAGCTCGGTTTATGCCTGGTGCGCTTCTGCTTGCACCCTCTGAGCCTCAGCTTGAACTCGCTGAGTGTCTGCTGTCACTCTCTGGGCATCTACCATGCCCTGGATGAAGGTAAACATTTGTGCCCCGTCAATGGGCACACCTCCGGAAAATTAAGTCGGTGGAGGAGGAAGGTTGTCCGTCACAGCTGCGGCAATCCTCTGGACAGGTGGGGGAGGAGGATCCCAGAAAAGGGCAGATACTCCCACATGCATCGGAGATGTAGGAGGAACTACGGCTATCTGTCCCTCAGGTAGAGAGGTGGCAGACCCCTCTAAAGCTGGTGCTCCCACTCTCATAGATCGTGTCTTCGACGACATCCTGAAGACAGATCCAAAAGAATCAATTAAGGCAATAAATGCGATATCATCAAGGATGGACAGTAAAGTTCTAAAGAAGCAACATTCAGAAGGAATAAGGATGACAAGATAAATAGATTGGAAAATATTCCTAGTTGTGATTGCATAGGTCAATGATGCATCCAAGGTTTGATACCTCTATCCCTTTAGGTACCACAGTTTCTACTACAAGCACACTCACTGCTAGCTTTCTTACCTACTACAATTATTGATACTAGTTGTTCTTATCACTCAAGTGTACACCAAGTACAACACACTATACTAAGTACTGCTCCCTCTAATACAACCCTAGATGGACACCCAAGTCTGTTTGCAGTGCAATCTCAATCATGCTCAAGCCAACAGATCCTTACACATGCACCTCATCCACTCGTATACTAATATATATCTCTTCCACTATAAAATTTTATCCTCAAAATAAAATCCTCAAAACTAACTCCTTGAACAATTTTAAGTAAAATACATATACTTTCCTCAAAGTCAAATATTCAAATACTGAAATGAAAATTTAATCACTTTCAAAAATCCTTACAGCTTTGTTTAGGTTCATTGAATTGAATCTGAATCCTCAAAAAATTTTAATAACATAATATCTCAACTCCTCAAAATTCTTAAAAATTGAAATTCATTTTCAATCTTCAAATTATAATTTAAATCTACATCTTGTAGTCCAATAGCTCTAATGTTAATCTTTTTCACTGTCCTCATCAACATGTGTCATCAGATGATACTATAAATTAGTCCATAAAATTTATCTTGATATGAAATCAAACTCTACAATGACACCAAGATCTTAATTTAATAACTGATCAACAAGAATCAAATTCAATATTAACAAGTGAGAACGAACGAAAATAAGGGAAATGATTTAAATTAGAAATTATAATAAGATTCTCAGGGGTCATCCTAGGAATCTCTCAAGGAATTGTGATTGAGTATTCACTCTCATCCTAGTATCCTATGTCCTATATCCTATCGCAGGCATGCAGCAGTGTAATAAAGATGTCACACTACCACGACATCGCACAACTTGCGAAGTCTGACCTGCATGGGCCGCCACTAAAAAAGTGTCACGACCCGCACCCGGAATTGGGACACGAGTACGTGGGTACGTCCAGCCTACGCCGCAACATCGGCGGTAGAACGCTGTCTAGGTCATGATGCTATCTAAACAATCTCACACGAGCATCCAATCTCCATAAGGAGGCACGGATAACACAATATAATATGAACAACATACTCAATCACATAACTACAGCACGATAAGATATCGAAGAATAAAATAAAATGCAACACAAGTCTAAATATAAATAATCTAACTCAACAATAATATCCAAATCTCAACAAAGTATGCCGAAGACAAATCTGGTACCAAATAATCTGCTAAAAGAACTAGCTAGATAACTAGTGATTCTGGCTAGACCTCCCGGAATCACAACTGAACTACTAAGTCCAAGTCTGCAGCTACTCACCCTGTGGTCCATAAAATGTCGGACACCAGTCCTCTAAGGCATAGTCTGAAAAAATATTTCCAGTCAGGAAGGAGCAAAGTACATCTCAAATAACAGTTCCATTTAATTGATAAGGACTATAAAATAATAAACAGATGATGCTATATACTGAGGGAAGACAATGAATAAATGCAATGGCAAAATAAAAAGACAGGCAATGTAAAGAGACATGCAATATAGGCAATATGATACAGTCAGTGCATATATGAAATGAAGAGAACGAGGTTCAATATCATATACGGGTGATGTAGTATATGATCTAAAATAGAGAACTGTAACTATTCTAAGTGTTTGAAATAGTAGTTTCGATATGTGATCGGCTTGGGAACATGTACGAAAGCTATATGGCCTGACTAATCATACGTGAGGAGCATGATTAACACTAACATTTTTCTATACTTGTATAATAGGGATATGATCATATTTCTCACTAACTACTTCCCCGCCCCCAACTAGTACAGTGGATCCAACCATGACACGTCACGATACACGAGCAATATCCAATCTATCATGTACAAGATCTAAATATCAATGTCGTGTACAATATCAATACGATAATCAATGTAATATCTCATGACTGCAGATCCAATCTATATAGTAGTCCGTGTAGCACAGTGTCAAGGATCAGATGTAACATTTCTAGATACTGAACTTATAGAAATTATCAAATAATTGGAAATTACCAGAGAATGTACTCGCCTTGGATCCTTAGCTGGTAATACCAATATCCTGTTTTAGAGTATCGCCTGGATGATCCAACAGTCCTATAGACATATCATAAAATAATACAATATTGTATCAGACATTACTCTAACACACCTTTATAAATACACTGGACTCAGGGCTATGCTAGGTATGAGTACATGTGGCAGTCAACTAACATTTACAGGGTTGCAGGTCAATGTAAAGACGGGTATCCATAATTACACTTGGGTCGCCTAGTACCTATATATATATATTATACATATTACTACTAACATATACATTAATATTCATTTGGTACAAAAAATAGATATGTGTATATATATACTTTAAATAAAAAATAATACTTTGTATATATATATATATATAACATATATTAGAGAGAGATATATACAATTTGTATATATGTATATATACTAAATAGAATTTAATATTATATTTACATATACCAAAATATATTTAACCTATACTAATACATGCTCCATACACACTAATATATACTATGTATGTATATATATACTAATTTAAGAATATACTATATATATGTATATATATACCAAGTGAAAATATGCACATACTATATATATATATATATATATATATATATATATATACCAATTTTAATACATATACCAAAATACATGTATATATATATATATACCAATACAACATATTAACATATATCATTAAATACGTATATACTAATATATCATTGAATACATATATATAAATAGAGAAATACAATATATAGATATGTATATGCGTATACATATACGAATCCTACACATTCAATGTATATACTACATACATACATACATACATACATACATACATACATACATACATACATACATACATACATACATACATACATATGTACACGTGTAAGTGTACGCGAGGGAAGGAAACCGTACCTATGTGCGTGCACGGGGTTGGCGAAGACGACGATGATGAGGAGGATGACGAAGACGACGATGATGGCGAGGTGGTGGTGCTTCTGATGATGATGGTGGCCAGAGTAGGGATGGCTGGAGCTGGTTCGTGAAGGTTGGCCGGCTCGGCGTGGAGGGCCTGGTGGTGGTGATAGCTCGGGTGGTGGTGGTGATAGCTCGGGTTGGAGGTGGTGATAGCTCATGGTGGTGGTGGTGATAGCTCGGGTTGGTCGCCGAGGGGGCGGAAAGAGCTGGCCGGGAAAGAAGAGCAGCGGGGTCAGGGAGCCTCAGGCGGGGGTGCACGGCTGAGGGGAGGTTTCGGTGTTGTGGTGGTGATAAGTTAAGGCCGGAGGAGGGAAGAACAGTGGATGAGGCTGGTCGGTCGGGCTGGATGGAAGCTGGTGATGTTGGTGGTGGTAATTCTGATGACGACGACGGTGGTGATAGTTCTGATGGTGGTGGTTGTAGTTCTGGTGGTGGTGGTGATACAAGAGGAGGGAGGTTGCAGGCCGGAGAAGAGAGAGTGGTCGGGGAGAGAGCTCGGGATGGGGCAGTGCCGGAGCCACGGGGAGGCTCGGCGCTGGAAGTAGGGACAGCGGGCGGGGTCGGGACTGCTGACCGCGGCAGTAGCCGGACTGCAGTGGCGGAGCGGCGGGTTACAGCAGGCCGGGCTGCGGGGTCAGGCTCGACGCGGGGACAGCAGATCGGTCAGTGGCCTGAGCTGCGGGGTGCGGCGCTGCACTGCCGGCCGGAAAGAAAAGATGCAGTGGAGTCGATCGGGGTCGGAGGTGGAGCGGTGTGGCAGTCGGCGGGGCTTGGCCGGCCGGGGTGGGACCAGAGCTACAGGGCCAGAGAAGAGTGATAGTAGTGGAGTTGGTTTTAAATAAGGAAGAAGAAGAAGAAGAAGAAGAAGAAGAGAAAAAGAAGAGAAAGTGAAAAAATGTAAAAAGCTACGATTAAGTGAGGGGGAGGAGATGGGGGCTTTCCTAGGTTTAAGGATTAGGGCTTGCTTAGGAAGAGTGTTTGAAGTGACATTAAATAGGAAAGGGTGTGTGGGAATGAATGGTGTTGATGCTCCCATTTTGAATGGGTGGTCAGGATTTGACATGAGAAATTTACTCATGTAAAGATGAGGGTTGGTTGACTAGTCAAATATTTGGGCTCTCCATTTGGTTTGAACTAATGGGGTGTTGACACCTAATGCAATATTTGCAAATGAGCCCCCTTAAATTTGGATATTTGTACAGACACATGAAATAATACAAAAATTATGGGAGAATGGTAGTTGGTGTTTTGTAGGGTGAGGGAGGTGTTGTGTGTTTTATATGAGCATAATTAATGGGGTACTTGGATTAAATTGGGATTAAACGGGATTAGTCAAAGTTGGTATAACCAATTTAATCAGAAACAAATGCAAACGGTGTTCTAAAATTAATTAGGAGTACATGGGGCCAAAATTAGGTTGGGTCACAAATATCATTAGTGAAGAAGACTCAGAACAGAATATTACCCTAATTTGGGTTGCAAGAAAAATGGGTCGAGATTGCCTCCAATTTTGATTGGAACGCACAACGATATAAAGTTGAAATTTATTTAGAAATTAAATAAACGTCCGCGACAAATATTGTGCAGCTAAAATGAAGCACAAGAGAGCATAATTATGAGTTACAAAAAGGTCAGAATGGAAGGCGGGCACGTCTAGGGCAAGGTTGTAAAATTTGTTGGAAGGCAAAAGCTAGGGTAGCGTCCCAAATATCGAAGCAACGGTAAGGCGCAACAATTAAATAAAACTACGGTAATTAATCACAATTCCAAATAATTAAATTCTAATTATACAAACTAATGCATAATCCTATAATTCGGTCAGGTGTTCATCTAGTGGGCTTCTAGGTCAAGTCTACCAGCTCAAACATTAATGAACATTGTACATATATAATATACTTAAATACACATCTCATACAATTACTTAAATCAAATACACATATCATGCAATCATTTAAAATAACTATCACAATATTAATAATATACAAAAAGTAAAAAATATCCCTGTTTTTGGAATGTGGTAGTGACAAACATATACTCCAACTAACCCGACAACTAACATTACTAACCAACTGTATTGGCTACTCTCAAGCCAAAGCTTGACTGTGTTGAATGCATAGTGCACATTAATGCTCGAATGTGCACATTTGACTGTGCAGTCGAGTACACAGTCACTGACTAGTGTCCCCCTAGTCCTCTAACAGTTCAATGCATAGGGACCTAGCCTGACTATGCATGCTCCTCCTACCTCATCTATTTCACCAAACAACTGAACATATAGGCCACTCTCCCCATCTTAACATTAGTTCACTACTATGACAAGAAATTCGACTGTATTGTCCCCCTCCATCTTCTTTTTAGTTCAGTCATATCCTATCAGTAAAACCCGACAATGAACTCGCTGTGTCATAATGTCTCCACTGGGTCAGCACATTCACATAACAGTGGACAACCCTCTCACATTCACATATAATTCCCCTCTCTATATCAGTCATGACTGAGACAAGTACCCGACAGTCACACCATCACTGTGAACAAGTATTTACCCCCTCTCTACATTTCGTATAGATATAAGTATAACACTTAATAGTATTTAACACTTATATATATAAGTACATCAATTACACACTCTAAAATAGTAAAATTAGATATAAACAAGGCTCATACAAGTATATGAAGATAACACATCAAATTCACAAACACTTGGCGTACACCTCCCTGTATCACACCAAATTTATGATACGCTTGCGATACGCTAACGAGGCTTGATCCAAATGTATCCCAAAAGATCCCAGCAAGTCCAAAATTATCATTAGAACTAAAACAAGTGCTAGATACATTACTATGTACTCCTGTTAAAATATGACATGCTCAAACTCCCGTGTCGAAGGGAAGACCCCCAAATCAACCTGTGTCATCAAATTGTCATGACACAGCCTACACGTATCCAATTTTGGATACGATACTAGACTCACAATACCAAATCAAACACAAAACCATCTATCTAGCCTAATGACAAATACTTGGTGTACCAATCTCAAAATTTACCCAAAATTGACTCAAAATACATGGTAACTTTTTCCATAGGGGTCCCTAGTAGTCAATTCTTATTCCTATAGGTAGCCCTAGTACATAAGAGGGTTCATAATAATTAAACTATAGATTTAGAGTCTAATTAAAAGGATAAAACTGAATTGTATCTATTGAGAGTTGGATTTCCAATTCAAGTCTCCAAATGGATGCCAAGAGCCTTCAACTTGTGCTTCCCCTTGCTTGGGAATGAAAAAAAAAATGAGGAGAGAGAAGACTCCTCTCTACTAGTGGCCGTCCCCTTGCTTGGGATCCAAGCATATGTAAAAAGTCTAATTTTCCCTTTGGGGCTTGTCATGAAGAAAAGAATTAAGCAAGGAAGGTTCTACTCCTATTGGTTTGACTAATTAAATCACTAACTTAATGAAGTAGGCTAAATAATTGGGCTTAAGTCTAAACTAATTAAATATTGGTCATGAGTCATGTCTAGTCTAGTTAGGTCCACTACACAAGTCCAAAATATAATATAACATGCTAACAATAAATAAATAATATAATAAATAAATATATAGCATGCAATCATAAATAAATAATTATAAAATACCATTCAATATAATAATTTTTGAAATACCAATATTATAATATTACCAATAATAGAAAAAGATAAAAATAATGCTATCCAAAAAAGTGGTAGTGACAATCTTAGAGGTATGCTTTGCTCAAATTCTAACTAGATAATATTTTTATATGATATTAAGGATTTGTATCCTACCCACTATGGACCACAGGACGAGGTAGAAGTAGAGTTGGAGACTGTGGCTCAGGAAGAGATTATACCTGTTGAGGGAGATAACACACTAGCTTGTTCGAGATGAACAAAATTTCCATAAAACTTTGTATTATATTTTTTTTAAAAATATACAAAAGTTCCTAGACAAGAATCTAAGTACAACTGATTCTGGGGAAGTATAGCTATTGAGATCTGAACTACAATCGATCACTTTACTCCTTGGACCACAAGACGGTGAAGAAGAAATGTAAGGGTGCTATGAACAATTTAAAGAGTTTGGCTAAGAGAAAGCCTTGGCAACAACGACACAACAAGCTTATGTTTCTCTCCTTCTGTTCTTAGATATCAAGGACTTGTAAGATCACCCCCTTTTAATGGACATAATGATCCTATATTTATATTATTTGAGAGCGGTTATTAACCGTGTATGCACACATTGGATAGTCTGTACTGTATTGCCATTGTGCTTGCACTTTTAATAGGGTGACATCCCATGATCTAATGAGTAGATGCACAACTTAATGCCTGTTTGACACATGGCTTTCTATACGAGGAAAGCGTGGGTCATGGGACAGTTATTTATGTACGTTTTATAAAGAATATGGCTTGTAAGACACGTAATCATAACTCCTCTCTGTCAGTTAGGATTATAGGCACACTATAAAAGAAATTGGCCATACGGTGCACTTTTGAAGAAGATGGCCACAAGGTGCACTTTTGAAGAAGTTGGTCATACAGCACACTTTTAAATAAGTTGGCCATACGGCGCACTTTTGAAGAAGTTGGCCATGATGGTGCACTTTTGAAGTAGTTGGCTATACGACACAGTTTTGAAGAAGTTGGCCTTGATACGACAACCTGGGTCGGCATGTCAAAGTTCTTCTACAATGAATGAATTATTCTCTTCAATTTTTGTAACTGTCAGCTGTCAGTCTGTTGCGTTAAATGTTGAGAGAGAGGCATGACCTTTTTGTGCCAATCTTTATAGCATTAAGAGTGCGCCATCTGTGTAGGCACATATTTTTTATGCTTTTACAAGACCCCTTCAAAGTTTTTGAATTTGTTCAGATGAATTTAAAATCCTTTGAACTAGAAGCATAAAAAAGTTGTCAAGATATCTTGTGCGCGCATTTTGGGCAGAATCCCAACAGATTGCTGACGTGGGAGCATTAAACATGGGCTTGACTTGTTCATTGATTTTAATGTGATCTTCACGGCAGTAGTTTGACCCAGTTGTTGATTGGAAGGCATCTTTAAGGTGATGCATGATGTGCTATTTTCAAGGACCGCTATGAACTTGGAACGTCTATGTTCTCATATCTTTATTGGTGCAAAGAAAGATCCCTATAAATAGAGGCTTCATCATAACAAAATCTTCAGCAAAATTCTTTAGACTTTCTTCTTATCGTGAGGATGAGCACAATTGTCTTTAGGATCAATCCGGAGAAGAAAAAGATGATACCCTCGTTAGGGTATTGCAAGCATCCAAGTAGTCGTAGGAGACGACGCTCTTTGGGTGAGATAATAATATTTCTCTACTACCATTTTTTTCATTTTTATCTTTTTTTGGATAAATTAGACGACTCGAGCACTTTCCTTCTGAAAGTTGTCATTTGGCGCACTTTATGAGTTTTGAAAAACTCGATGAGTGTGCTCACTCTTCTTTTCCCATAAGCATTTCTTTTTTAGTCAAATGCTGATATCATGCTCATCATATGCAAGGCTCATAGCTTGCTTCTTTTATGGTGAAGCGTGGAAGGATATCATAGTTCTTCTTGTTCTAGATGATCAGCAACAGAACGTAGCCACTTACCATAAAATATGGAAGAACTTTGTTTAAGGCAAACAATGTTGTCCTAGTCCATACAACATGCTAGCTATATTTTTTTTCGTAATGAGACTTGCTACTAGGGTGCAGTTAGACCAAGGTTTTGGCAGTCAAACTTGGACGGAGTCCCAATCAAAACTCTGTCGGCGGCGCTTGATGGCGATGGAGGATTAGCTTCTTCGGGCTTGCAAAATTAATACATGCCCAGTTCTGTATCCTCTTACAATTTTTACTGCACTCAATATTAAGGAGCAAGAACACATCCCCCATTGTGCTTCCTAACATTGGCCTTAGAAGGATGAAGATGATCATGCTGCTTGATCAATTTCTGTCTTGACTCAGGAGAAAGAAAGAATTAACTCTACATGTTTTGGTAGGAATAGACGTTATGTGCAATACGCAGTCATTTTTTGACAACTGATTAGTGAGCGCATTATCCAAACATTTTTTCTCATATACGACGGTGCTTAGAAAATATACAAAATCTCAACCGTCCCGTTTCAAATTATGTGTACGATCCTTTGCTTAGGAAAATGAAACATCATTTTCTTTGACTAATGAATCATCAAACCGTCGCCCTCTTTCACTGATGAATCATGTATGAAAATTTGAACCATTGCCCTCCTTCTTATAACGAGTGGAGTCAGCCACACCATTCAACATTCTTCATCCGAACTTGCTGATGGATTCCCTGGATACTTTGAAGAATAATAAAAGGAAAACAGACAAGGTGACTGTTTCTTCTCCGGCCAAGGCAAATTTTGGCCACACTCCTATCATTCTTGTGTCGCCACTTGCTGAAGAGAAGAAGGAAACTCCTTCAGGTCAACTGTGTGAGACAGAACTCATTCAGGATCCCCTTTATCGTTTGTCGGATGGATTCACCCCACTCCAAAATAAAGTCAGTGGTCTTAATTTTTCTATTGCCGACCTAAGGGGACAAGCGGAACAAGTCAGAGTAGAGGCCACCCGTCGGGTATTTGCATACTCGAATGTCTATTGTCTGCATGCTCTTGCAACTTTTATGAACAATAGTGATGTGGGACGTTGATTTCCCCTGAAAGTTGTATTGTTGTCCTTTTTCCTCTATTTTATAAATGAAGAAGCTTATTTTATTTATGTGGTTTAAAATATGACATCAACAATGTCATAATATTTTAGTGGACCCATTATCAATTGTGTATTTTAACCTAAAATATGGATAATAAGTTAGAATAAACAACACAATCAAAAATTATAGGGATATGATAGGTTTTCTAGATAAAATCCTATTGTATACATCTGCTCAGAGGTAATGTGGACATGACAAAATATTTTGGTAGGATTTGTTTAGTCGACCCGATACCAATGGCGTACTATATACCAAGTAATGGTAGCAAGTTTTGAGAATAAAACCCTATCAGAGGTAAAATGATAGTTCAAAGATGAACTACTACTATTTTTATTTGGGAATGATCAATAGAATATGATTCTGAGGTAATATGGACGTGAATCACATTATTTATATTGACTGGTGAGGAAACATCTGAGATTATACCCAATCCAACTTGGGATCAGGAATAGGACATCCTTAAAACGACTAGGTTTTAAGAATAGGATAATTTTGCTCGAAAGATTTATTTGGATGATCTCAAAGAGAATAATTTTATTGGATCTGAGGACTGTCCTACTGGAAAACTTTGAGGACCCATTACCTAATATAGGTAATAGTTTGAGGTATCATGTAGGTTATCGAAGATATAGATGCAAACGCTGCACATTTATGTTAGAATTACTGGGATTGGATAAAATGTACTGGCAGAATATCTTATTTTACTCCTCTGGAGATAGAGAAGAACATATCGCACGAAGACATAATACTTCTTAAGAAAATTTCCATTAAAAATTTTCCATTGATGGGCATCATTATCAAATCTCTATTAGGCTTAGCGAGCCTTTCCGTACCATTGGAGAATACTGTCTCCACTACATAAGGACCTTCCTATTTAGCTTGGAACTTGCTTTTACTCTTGTTGGTTATGATTATAGGTCTCCTGACTATAAGCACCAGTTCGCCGACTTAGAATATTTTTTCTTTCAATTTTTTGATTAAAAGCTCTAAAAATGCGTGATTGATATAGCTCAATAAGTTGTTGAGCGTGTAAACGATTTTCATCCAAGACTTCTAACTCTTGAAGTATCAAACGATTATTATTCTCTATCGTTAGCTCATTAGCAATAGCTACCTTGAGAGAGGAAATTTGGATCTCGAGTGGAAGGACCTCTTCACATCCGTAGACCAAGGAGAATGGTGTACAACCAGTTGGAGCTCGGACTATCGTGCAATAAGCCCTCAAGCATTCTACGAGCTTCTCATTCCTATCACGCTTGTTAGATGAGAAAAATTTCTTGATTAGCTTGATTATAGTTTTGTTGAAGGCCTCTACTAAACCGTTGGCTGTCGGGTTATAAGCCATAGTGGCTATATTCTGGATTTAATTCTTGTCACATAACCGATAAAATGCTTGACTAGCAAAATATGCCCCGTTGTCATGTATTATCCTTTGGTGAATACCAAAATGATGGATCACATGGTGTTTGATAAAACAGATCATATTGGACTTCTTTACCTCAATGAGCCAAACTGTCTCTGCCCATTTAGAAAAGTAATCGGCTATTGCAAGTATGAACCGATGTCCCCTAGAAGAAGATGGATGGATATGACCAATAATATCCATTCTTCATACTTCAAAGGGTCAGGATGTAGCCTTAGGATATCAGAATTCTGAAGGTTGGTATATAAAATTGGCATGGAGCTGACATGCTCTATATTTACGAGCATAATCTGTCACGTCTGCCACCATAATAGGCCAAAAGTAAACCATCCTCCTGAGACAATCCTATAACTTAGGATCTGGTTGATATGCTCCATAGATCCTATCATGAGCTTCGCGAAGTGATTGCCTTGCTTCAATATTAGAGAGACAATGTAATAGTAGTCCATCATATGAACGATGATATAATGTCGTGGATGAGGCATCATAATAAAAATGAAGTGAACGTCTCTTAATAGAAGTCATTTCTTCGGATCTTTTGGAAGGATCCCATAAGTTGCATAGTCTAATAAACTGGCTTCTCCAATCTTCATCGATGAAGGTTGACTTTATGACGTAGCTCTGCTAAATATGAAGATTGTTCTTAGTATAGAACAATACTCGACTCGTCAATGTGATTGAATGTTATCTTTTCAGAGGGATAGCCAATGATGCTGCTAAACTGGCAATGGCATCTGCTTCCATATTCTGTGATCGAGTTACATGCTCAATTCAGAACCCCTTGAAGGTAAATGCTAACTCCAGTGCTGCCTGATGATAATGGATGAGTTCTTCATGTAGAACTTTATATTCTTCCCTAATCTGATTGAATATTAGCTTAAAATCTTCGTAGACTTCAAGATACTCTATGTCTAATTGTTTGGCAAGTTGGAGGCTAACGAGCAAAGCATTGTACTCTGCTACATTATTGGAACATGGTTCACTGAGAGAATATGCGCGATGAATAAGTAGCTTGTCAGGAGATACTAGGACTACGCCTACTCCGCCTATGATGTTGCCTTTGGGTACTATTTTTGATGCACCATCAAAAAGCCAAGTGTTATCTCCTATTGTCATATTAGATTCTAATACTTCATCGGGGATGTCATCATACAACTTAGAGATTTCTGGTACGGGATGAGCTGCTTGAAAGTCAGTTAGTGCTTGACCTTTTACAGTTTTTTGTGGAACATATACCATATCATAAGGCGATAACAGCATTACCCATGTAGCTAAATAAGAATTGAGTATGCTCAGCTTGGTCATTAATACTCGGAGAAGATTCACCCTTGATATGACATGAATAGTTTGTCCCATCACATAGTGTCGCATCTTTTGAATAACAAATATCAATGTGAGGCATTCTTTTTTGACATGATTGTATATATGCTAGAAACTGACCATCATGCGACTGAGATAATAGATTGCTTGTTCATAGCCTTCGTTACTATTTTGGGCAAGAAAAGCTCCTACGGATTAGTCTATTGCTCGAATATACAGTAGGAATGTCTTTCCTATGATCGGAGACATAAGAAATGGCGAATTTGTGAGATATCATTTGATGTCATCGAGTGCTCGTTGATATGCTTTATTATAGACAAAGAACACGCCTTTCTTCATTAACTGAGTGAAGGGTCGGCATCATCATGATAGATTAGAGATGAAACTCCTGATGTATGCCAGACGGCCTTGCAAACCACAAAATTCTTTGCTATTATGTGGAGGCCATATTTCAATGATAGCTTTGATTTTATCGGGATCAATATGAATACCTTTGGAAGTTATGGCGTATCCAGAAAATTTGTCACTAGAGACTCCCAAGAAGAATTTGGTTGGATTCATTTTCAGTTGATGTTGACGCATTAACTTGAACAGTATCTCCAAGTCTTGGAGGTGATCGTCTTGAAAAAGAATCTTGACGGCAATGTCATCCATGTAGCATTCTACTGCCTTCCACAAATATTCGTGAAAGATTATACTCATGGCTCGTTGATACGTTGCTCTCGTATTCTTCAATCCAAAGGGTATGACTGTATAGCAGTACACTCCTAGTGGTGTACATAAAGTGGTATATTTTCATTAGGAGATATTTTGATTTGGTTGTATCACGAGAATCCATTCAAGAAAGACATACGTTCAAAGCCATATGTATTTTCGATCATGACATCTATGATGGGGAGAGAAAACTCATCTTTTGGACAGGTAGAGTTTATATCTTGATAGTCTATGCAGACACGGACCTTACCATTTATCTTCATGACTGGGATGACTTTGGCTACCCAGTCAGGATGCTACTCTTCCCGAATGAAGCCACATGCTATTAGTTTCTTTACTTTTGCTTTGATTACATCCATCATATCTGGACGAAATCGCCTTTGATATTGTTTTATCGATTTAGAATTAGGAAGAATATTGAGCTTGGGTGTGGATATTTTAGGATCTAGGCCAGGCATATCCTTGTAACTACTGGCGAAGACATTAATATACTCTTTTATTAACTAGACTAAAGTTTGTTTATCCTCTTTTGGAAGACTCTTGCTAATAAAGATTGTTCTTGGAGAAGATTATTCTCCTACTTAAATTTGGACAACTTTATCCTCTTTAGGTGCTTCGCGTTGCTCAAACCGAAGCTCCCATTAAGTATCCATCTGTTGTGCCCATGGATCATTCTCAAACTATTATAAGTTTTTAACGTCTTTATTATCTGGGTCAGTTGACACCATATTCATAGAAAAGACACATTGAATATGTCACCCATTGTCACTACCACATTTTCTAGGAAAGGATATTTTGGTAATTTTATAATTAATTAAATATTGTGCATGTTGTATAATTATTTATTATACTATATTATTATTAGATATTAGTATATTATTTTAGACTTGCGTTAGTGGACCTAACTAGTTTAGTTTAGACTCATGGATCAACACGTATAAATTGTTAGAATTGAGCCCAATTAGAAGTCCATTCATTAGGAGGATGATTAATTTAATTAAAACTAATAGACTAGAACCTTTCCTCCTTAATTATTTCTTCATGTGAGATCCCAAAGGGTATAAAGGATATTACATAGTAGCTTGAGGAAGGGGCAAGGGGGGCCGGCCTACATAAAGAGGGGGGGGGGGTTTCTTTCTCCTCTTTTCATTTCAAATCTAGATCTAAAATTTTTCTCAATCAAATTTCTACATTCCCACATCATTTTTCTACCAAATTTCATCCTAATTTCTTCCCAAATTACCATTGGAGACTAGTGGAGCAAGGATCTAGAAGAAGGAAGCAAGGATCTACAAAGAGGAGCAAGGATCTACAAGTTGGAGGCCAATTTCATCAAATTTAGAGTTTGCATTGGGAATCCATCTTCCAATAGGTACAATTCAGTTTATCCCCTTAATTTAGGTTCTAAATCTGAGAATTAACCATGATAAACCAACCCATATGCATAGGCTACACATAGGAATTGGAATTGAGTTCATAGGAGGCATATTGAGAAAGTTATGGTATTTTTGTGTCAATTTTGGAGAAATTTCAAGATTGACACTTGTTGTGTTTGTCAATTGGTCCTATAGATCCAATTGACATGTGTTTGTTTGTTTGTGGTTATTTTTGTGTCCACACTTGGATACGTGTAGGTCGTATCCCAACAAAATTGGTGATACGTGTTGATTTGGGGGTTTTCCCTCCGACACGGAGCTTTGTGCATGTCATATTTTGACACAGACACGTAGATGTATATTTGACTCTTTGTATTATTTATATATAGTAATTTAGACTTGCTCGTGTCCTTCGGGGTATGTTTGGTTGTGTGGTGGACTCGTATCGTAAGCGTATCATAGATCTAGTGTGATACGGGTGCGATGCACTCCGCGTGTTTGTTGTATTTCAATTCTAGATCCAATTTTCTTGTTCTTAGTTATTGGTAATTTATGTATTCATATGTGTGTGTGTGTATATATATATATATATATATATATATATATATATATATATATATATATATATATATTATTATGTATATATATGTAGTTATTGTACTAGAGTATCAAGTATCTATATGCATATGTGTTATATATATACATGTAGATATACACCTATATATATATATATATATATATATATATATAGCTATTGAATACTATGATATATGTATATATGTAAATTAAATATGTATATGTATATGTATATATATATATATATATATATATATATATATATATATATATATATATATATATGTGTGTGTGTGTGTGTGTGTGTGTGTGTGTGTAGAATCTAGTAGTGTATATGTGTTATGTTCATATACGTATATATGTAAATGAGTATTTATATATATGTACTTATGTATATGTGTTGTATATATATACGTATATTTTTAGTTGGGAGGAGTGTAATATATGTACATATGTGTATGGAAGAGAGGAGTGTTATACATATATGTAAGTAGTATGCTTGTCGGTGTGTATGATCGGGGGGGGGCTCGGCTTGAGGCAGTGTGCACTCAGTCACTACACAGTGCAGTGACCGAGTAAGAGCAGCAGCAATAGCATGAAAGAGCAGCAGCAACAACATGTAAAGAAGCAGCAACAACAGTATAAAAGAGCAGCAGCAACAGCAGGTAAAGGAACAGCAGCAGCATCATGAAGGAGCAGCAGCAGCAGCAGCATGAAGGAACAGCTACAGCAGCAGTGCTAGCCCGCAGCAGCAAGTGCAAGCTCCAACATTTCAGTCAGCACCTACAACTAGTTAAGGTATGGTTTAGTTAGTTATTTGTTAGTATAGCTAGTTGATAGCTAGCTAGTTTAGTAGTAGTGATATTTTTAGTATTGAGTATGTATTGATATCTCTAGTAGTGTTATGTAGATGTGTGTATACATGTATGTATGTATAATTGTAGTAGTTAGCTAGTAGTTTTGTGTTAAGTGATAGTTGTTAATTTATAGTTTAGTTTGGGTAATTAGTACATATTAGTATATACCTATAGACTAGGTAGTTAATATATACTAGATATCATATTTACCTTGAGATACCAAGGTAAGTGTCAAGGTAATTGAAGGATACTCAAGGTATTTGGGTTTGAGTATCAAGATAAGGGTTTAGTGGTGCGATACCGCATTGGTTCAAAGCCAAGGTATCCACTTAGTACTAGATTAGTTAGAATATTATATTGTTGATAATTATCTATGCATATATGCTATTTCTATATCTATTGGTTGTGTATCCTGAGATACGATATCTTTGATTTTCTTAGTATCCTAGTTAGTTTGTTTGGCTTAGTTTCATAGTGTATGAACTCAACATCATTGAGATAGACTCATGCAACCTAGAAATAGGTTGTTTGATCAAGTTTGACTAATTTGACTTAGAGTTGACCTAGTTTGACTGTTTTGACTTAGAAATAGCTTTTTGACCTAGATGTTGACTAGTTTAACTTATTTTTATTCCAAAATCTTGTATTGATATTATATTCCATATCTAGGTCTTTGAGGCACCGTATCAGACATCTGTGAGACTATTCACCGGACTTCAGGCGAGTACATTTTCTGATATTATCTTATTTATGATATCCTCTATGTTCATTATATTTAGTGTAGATATCCATATTTCTTGACAGGATGGTTACACGGATTGGTATATCTGGATCTCGTCAGGAGATGTTATTCCTTGGTATATGGTGTATCTTGTGCAAGTCTTGTTTTATTGTTTATCTTGTACATGTACACACACTGATTCTCAGGGAGAGTCGCTATCTTTCTGAAAAATCTCATGCCATAGCGTACCCTGGTTAGATCCCCTATACCATTCGGTGGTGGGGATTATTTTAGTGTAGATATGTGATCATACCCTTCTTGTGCATGTCTTATTTTTCTGTGAGTGCTGGTCATACACCACATATATGACTAACCAGGCCATTATTCCTGTATAAGTTTTCTTGTGCAAGTTCCCAAGCCGATCATATGTTAAAGCTAGTACTCACACACTTAGTCATTAGTATTCTTGTTCATTGCCATATTGTTTATTCTTGTATTTATTCCTGTATTTCCTTTATTGTATATCTCTTGTATATATTATTGACTCTTGTATATTCACATCTATTTACTGTTACATAGTTTTTATCATTGAATAGAACTGCTATTAGAGATGTACTCTACTCCTTTCCTGACTGGATATATTTTTTCCAGAAGACATTGAGGAGTGGTACCCTATATATTATGGTCCTCGGGATATTGTGGGCTTAGAGTCAGAGACCCTGGCTCGGGAGGGACTCATCCCGACTGAGACAGATGACCCGGGACTTGTAGCTTCTTAGTATTCTTTTGTACTGGATTTGTCTCCAGCTTATTGTCTAGTATTCTTCAGACTCATTGATGTTATTATTTGACTCATAAGTTGTATGTGACTATTCTTCTATCATATTCGTGCTCATTTATATCTTAGATCTGTGATTGAGTATATTGATATTATTGGTGGCTTATTATATTGTTAGATAGATTATCCAAACAATGTTCTATCACCAATTCTGCGGCGTAGGCTGGGCGTTATTCCCGACTTGTACCCTTACACCGGGTGCGGGTTGTGACACCCATGCTTTCATCAAAATCCAAAATGATGATTCACAAGAATGAGGATACGTCTGTTCTTTCGATTCTGAACTTTTAGGAGTTATTGACGGCGTGACATACCCTAAACCATGACCAATTTACTAATAATATGTTTCAGGTTTGCCTTTTGGAGAGAATTTGTCATGCCCCGGACCCGCCCGGGCCACCGCTCTGCCCTGCCCTGCCCCGTGTGGCTGGAATTATCGAACCGGGCACGAATCACCGTGCCTCGGCACGTCGAACGCGAATCACCGCGCCCGTCCTGCGGGTGCAAAAAAGGAAGGGAGTTAATGGAATGGCCCGTTCAATTTTTCGGGGGACGTGATGCCGCACGGGCCTGGGGTTGCACCTTTGCAAGGCTAATTATTTAAGTTGATAGTTGTCTATCATCGCATCAATCGAGTAAGCAGCAGAAAGGGACTTGTTGTAATGCAATGCATTTAGCCAACTGAGTATTCGGGACAATCGAGGCAACTTGGGTTCCTTTAGCAAAGGTATACGTTCGTTTCATACATTATGCCCCCTTATACGATAGCTTTCTCGGGGCAACAATCGAAACCAGGATTCTGGGTCTTAGGGACTGTGGCACGTCTATCGCTCCCTCGGACGATCCAGTACCTGCAAGCAAGTAAACTGCTGGGGGGTCAGCACTTTATACAAGTACTGGTGAGATAAAACAACTGAACAGAAACATGCATTCACTCAAACCAACACTAAGTAATCATGTTATAAAATATTACATTACTAGTGATCTTTTTAGTTTTACCTAGGTTCGTTTTATGCAGTTCTAGCAGAGTCATATTATATTGTTTGGAAACATGTTTGCAAACAGAGTTTCATATGAAATAAGCAAGCAAGCAATCATTCATGATCAGGGTGTGCGCAGCGTGTCTCGTACGACTCCAGGGTCAAATGCAAAGCTAGACACAATGCACAATCTTAGGGGCAGTCATCTATCCACGCCAACACAATGACTTAGCTATATGCAGGGCGGTCCCCGAGTATCTCAGGATCGGCAGCTGGTTGTACAGCATACCAATGACTCTTTATCTGATGCTAGAGGCAGCTGTGACTCATGGTTGCTTTCCACTATCTTTGTAGCAGCCGTGACACATGCAGTTCAGCTCTCCACTAATAGCCATTATTCGATCGCATGCGAATGCATGGAACACTATCAAATAAACTCTAGTATGCAGACGAGACAAACCATCATAATACAATCTTGTTGTGGGGCAATCCGACTTATCACTTGAACACGTTCAGGCACAGTATGGTTCTCTCGAAGCATAGACGATAGTGAACATGTTCATGCATTCTAAGCAAGCGATTCAGGATTCTCGTTTAGCAGACTTATCATTTCAAAGACAAGCTAGATGAGTTCATTTATTAACATGCAAGGCAGGTTCTATCATTATCTTATGAAAATATTACAAGCAAAAACTCAGGTTATTATTAAGGCGTGCAAGAATCAGAGAACGAAGTTCTGCCCACTCACCTTGATACATAACGCCGATGCGGAGCGGGACATTACAGAAGTGACTTATAGGAATCCGTCTACCTTTTCCATAATTAAGTACCATAACAGACTTCAAGTTATAGTCCATCCTCTGCATAATTTTCTTAGTTGGTCGGCTGTAACGATACAATTGTATGTTCTCGCTATTTTAAACAGAATAATTGGTCTGTGTGACTTTTATTTTTAGTCTTGCTAAAAGTATCTTCGTTGTTTATGTTATCTTGCTGGAACTATAAAGTATGCATCCTCAGATGGTCCATATGATGAACCGTGTTGAAATAGAAATATTACGGGTATGGATAGAGGTTTGTAAATATGAAGAGCTTCTAAGAATTTTTTAGCAAAGGGATCAACTTCAATGTAGTACGAAGGAGTGTCTTATTTATTCATAAAATATAAGATCTTTCTTCCTCCGCATAGTTTACAGGAACTTTAGCCTTGATAGGAGGCTTAGTAAGATTGATGAGTAAGGGTTAATTTACTGACGTTGATTGCTTGTTATGTCGGAGGATGATAACAAGTGGCTTATTTTCCTGTATCGGATGTTCATTGTGTCAAAGGGTGATGACCAACGGGGCTGACTTTTTTGAAAGATTTATCACTAATGGATCTTCGTCTTCCACCTCATGCATTGGCTTGCGCAGGTTGATGATAAGAGGCTCCAAAGGAATCGGAGGAGTAGTTCGTACTTTGACTCGGATCATCAGAGGCTCTTCTCTTATAGTATTCTCAGCTTCATCATCAGCTTGATTAGTCGCTTCTTTCATGTACTTTGGTGCATAGGGTACTAGGTCAGAGAAACATGCTTCGACTCCTTTGAATGGGTTGAGGTCAGCTACCTCTGTTCTGATCTCTCCCAGATTGTTCACATATTTGAAGCATTGGTGTAGGATGGAGGGTACAACTTTATGCTCATGTATCCATGGTTGTCACAGTAAGACGTTAAATAGTACATCAGAGTCAATCATATAATAAGTGACTTCAGTACGTTGATCTCCTATCTGAATTTTTAGACGTATCTTCCCCAGTGGTTTGCTTATTCCAGCATTGAAGCCTAGAATGGTAGTGCTGGTGGCCGACAGGTTGTGCGTCGATATCTTTAAAGCGTTCAATAAGCTCTTAGGAATGATGCTAAGTGAAGAACCGAGGTTAATTTGAATTCGGTTCATCTTGATAGATCCGATGTAACCGCTATAATACAGAGGCATGTCATACTAGTTTTCCTTGAGCAGCATGTCATCCTACATAAAGGTGATGTTAGGAATCTTCTCGATTATGTACGGCATTGAGGGTACGCTAATGGCTCTTTATCATGATTCTTGAGATGAGCTAAGCATGAGTCTACATGTATCAGAGCTTCGCTCAAAGAGTCATGAGTCTCCTTTGACAAACGAAGTAACTCAAAAATAGAAAGTCAGGCTGGAGTATTGGCTAGTTGTGCTAATATGTCAAAATTATAGGACTTTTTAAGTCCCTGAGGTATATTCTTCTTCAGGGATTTATAGAAAAGCATTTCCTTCTGTTTTCCTTTCTCTGCTGCAGTAGGATTCGAAGCACCGGGTTCAGTTTTAACCGGAGCAACAAGAGTTAATAAAGTTGAAGGAGTGTCAGGAACATCTTCTGGGACATACTCGTAAGTTTTATGATAACCTTTACCGGACCTGGTACCCGTCATGGCTTCTTCTTCGGCCATCGGAGAAAGAAGCACTATGTTGCAGGTCTTGATTTTTTTCTCGGTATACCTCTTCTTGGAGCGAGTCTATGGGCTAGTTTAATCATTGTCCAATCCACTATGGTATTTGCTGGACTGTCATTGGAGTTTTGGGGGAAGGCATTGTCCCTTGCCAAAGTTTAAACTTTCATCTTTCTAGAAATTGTACCCATATTTTGCATAAAGCATACAGATTGCTTGTCGTATCGATGAAATTGGGGTTGCTTCTACTCAGCCACAATAGTTGAGGCTGACGCTTTAATTATTGTAGACATGAGAGGAGTGTGTTCAAGGACTCCTTCGTGCGCAACAAAGATTTGATGTGACCTAAACAAAGGGGTGATGTCCGTCTTATTCTCCTGCAGGTGGGTCAAGCTACGTTTGCGAGTAGAGCTTGATGGTGTTATGTTCAGATTTTCAAATCTGATCTCTAAAAGTATGTTTTCTAGAGGTTGATCTTGATCCCCGTCCAAAGAAATCATGTTGCAAGCTTTACTTTTCGGGTTCTTTTTCTTGGACTTTAAATTGGAAGATGTTACTCCCTGGTCCAAATCTGGAAGCTAGTCAGGATGGATCCACATAATTTTATCGTAATTTATTGTAAGAGGCACCAATCCCCTATTTGACTTTGAGTGGGCCGAAGATTTACCACTTTCATCGTAATTTGAGGTATTGGAATGACACCATCTGAGATTTCTTGTGCTGAAAAGTTGCCGAATTGAAGAGACACCATATTAGCGGTGATTGTCTTATCATCGTTATGATGGGTGATAGCTTTAGCATCTATTAACTATTGTATCTTCTTTTTCAAGAAATAACAAGCCTTGATAGGGTAATGTATATATTGGTGGTACAAGCAATACTTTGAGTCGTCTGTTTTACCGGCCTCATTCGATTGCTTGATATCTGGCAACTTCAACCTGTTGCTTTTTATCAGGCCTTCAAAGATGTTATTGATATTGCTCTCGTCAAAGGAGTATTCTTTCTTAGGCCTAGAAGATTCTGGAGGCTTTTGTATTATAGGAGAGGTGGATCGCTCTGACAGATTTATGGCTAAGGCCTCATTTCCTTTATTATTGCGAATAGTCGTATTAGTGTTGTTGTTGGAGGGGCATTTCTATTTATCTTCTGTATTGGACATTTGTAATCCTAAATTATGTGTCATCTTCGTGCTACTTTCAGCAGCCACGGCTTCTATGATGAATGTCGTCCAGTCTTGAAATTGAGTTGGCCCGTTCAGAGTCCTACTATTGGCAGCAGGTTCTTTTTGCAATTATCGATGAATGCAGAGTCTGAAATACCAAGGGGCAACTTCAGGGTTGCTTTCCTGAAAGGCTCTATGAATTCACGAGCGGATTTCTTCTCTTTTTGCTTGATATTGATAAGTGAAGACATAGTCATGTCCCTGCCTCCGTCATAGAGTCATGAAAGAAAAAGTCATTTTATGTCATTGAACGAGGATATGCAGTTATCAGGCAGACAACGACACAAATCATAGTCTATGTCGGTCAAGCATCCCACGAACAGCCTGGTAAGGAGAGCGTCCTCTTTCTAGAAGTTAGCCGTCATCATATTGAAGTAGTTAATATATTGGCTCGATGATGCCTTGGCTTTAAACAAGACTATCGATTGGGGTTTGTATTTAGGAGGGAAGGGGATATTATCCCAATGAGAAGAATAAGGTTTCTTCACTTCAAGCTTGTGGAGTTGGTCTTTGTTCTTTAAAGCATTAAATTCCGTACTAAACTGTCAGATAGATTCAAGAGGATTTTCCGGTTGGAGTGGTGCAGCTGACTAGAAAGAATCTGGTTGAACAGATATTACTACTGGCAGAGGTCTACCCCGAATATTATGAAGGTTAAGAGTCACTGTTATTGCTAACTCTTGGTTTGGAAATATATCTGGATTTGTATTGCCTTGAGGAAGTGTTGTTCCATGAGTAGGCTGTAGGGCATGAATGTAGCCACCTGGACAGGAGCTGGCGTAACAGAATGTTGGACCCATTATCATTTGATGTATGTTCTGCATCAAGGTGTGTTGTCTTTGATTACAACTTTTAATGAGTTTAGGCGCTACTCGGTATTTCTTGATGGAGAAGCATCTAGTTCATCGTTGATGGCATAAACACTGACCTTTCTGTGTATAATAATGGGGCTGGTGGAAAGAACTTTGTAGTTGGAGTCTATACCGTCCATTTAAGACTCAAGGGGATTTTTACCCCCCAGCCTCAGATTCTGAGGAATGGAGATTTCCGTGAGGGTAGAGCTCATGTTTTCAAGAGCGGGTATTTTGGTATACCTCTTCAAAAGAATCAACGAGTTGGTCAAACCTCCTCTGACTACGTTTCTTTGAAGAACTTCATCACGGATGCCTTCTGCCATAGGGGAGATGCAAGGTCATGTATACTGGAGCAAAGAGTAATTCATCATTTCCATGCTCTCGGTTGTCAGTTGACTTCACATGTCAGGATTTATGAGACATAGTATAAGTCAACCGGTTAAATACTGACTATTTTGCTGGTGCACAACAACATTTAATTACAACTTTATGACAATTGCAATAATTTTCGTTAGGAAACACCATTCCAAGGTCGAATGGATCTCTCTCCTTAAACTTTTGTACAATAATTTTGCATAAGTCAGAAGGAGGAAGAGACAAGGAGGATGAGGCCAAACTCAGCCTCTTTACATGAGATACATTAAACCTCCCATGCACCTTTTTAGTTTCCTGCGTGTAAAGTAAGGTGCTGACTTGATTGGCGTAAGATCCATCATCTCTCGCACTCTTATTCTTCACAAAGGAGGAGAAATTGTTCTGAATATTCTTTGCAGGTACACGGACAAAAACAGAGCATCGTGAGTACGTTAGACCTGTTTGGCATACATTATGTGGCACAGGAAGAGTTGGCGCAATTTTCCTATGTGCATTTAATTTTATACGTAGGACTTGGCTTAGAATACCGATAGACGATTCATAACGAGTGGCACATAACTTTCCCTCAATTATACTCATGATCATGATGTTAAGGGGGATGATTTCTCCCGACTAACTTTTCAGTAGTGTATTTTTTGTTGTTTTTCTCCTATTGGTGTGGATTCTGGCAAAACTTCTGTCCATCTTTGTTGAGGGGCTTAGAGAATGCGTCTGTACACATATTGGCTTGGACTGTAGTGTCTATGTTTTGCTTGCCCCACTTATTGCAATGAATATACGAGGACTCAGAAGCTCGGATGTTGATCATCCTTTGCTTATTATTGCACAAGTTGCATGATTTGCCTCCCTTGGTTAACACATGGGATTTGTCTTCCAACTCTTTGACCAGAGCTTGGTTGGCAGAGTTGACGAGGGAGTTATCGTCGATTAGAATACTTTTGTCGTTATATAGACAACATCTTCAAGATGTGGGGAGCGGGTCTTGGGTACCCACACCTTGGGAGTCTTCCTCGTCTTGGGCACGGATGAGGGGTGAGTACTATCTCCACAATGGAATATATCTTCATATGCTTACTGGTCGAACTTTATGACCAAAGTTTTCTCCGTTGAACCGATAAATGCAGCGTTATGTTGAGCTATCACTTTCTCGTTGGAGGATAATGTCATCTCCAACAGGGTTGCCATCTTGTTTGTGATGAACAAAATTTATACAAAACTTTGTATTACAAACTATTATAAAGAAAAAATATACAAAAGATCCTAGACAAGAATCTAAGTACAATTAATTTTGAGAAATTATAGCTATGGAGATCTGATCTGCGGACGATCACTTTACTCCTTGGACCACGTAACGGTGAAGAAGAAATACAAGGGTGCTACGAACAATTAAAGAGTTGGGCAACGAGAAAGCCTTGGCAACAACGGCACAACAAGCTTCTATTTCTCTCCTTCTGTTCTTGGGTATCAAAGACTTGAAAAGTCTTCCCCTTTTAATGGACATAATGATCATATATTTATAGGATTTGAGAGAGGTTATGATCATGTGCACACACTTTGGACAGTCTGCACTGTATTACCATTGTGCTTGCACTTTCAATAGGGTGACATCCCACGATCTGGTGAATGGATACACAACTTAATGCCTGCTTGACCCATAGCTTCCTATACCAGGAAAGCGTGGGTCATGTGACAGTTATTTGTGCACATTTTACAAGGAATATGGCATGTAAGACACATAATCATAACTCCTCTCTGTCAGTTAGGATTGTAGGCACACTATAGAAGAAGTTGGCCATACGGCGCACTTTTGAAGAAGTTGGTCATACGACACACTTTTGAAGAAGTTGGCCTTGATGGCACACTTTTGAAGAAGTTTGCTATATGGCACATTTTGAAGAAGTTGGCCTTGATGACACACTTTTAATGAAGTTCAGACGGATGGGTCGCCAAGCGATAACCTGGGTCTACGTGTCAAAGATCTTCTATTATAAATGAATTGATCTCTTTGGTTTCTGCAACTATCAGCTATCAGTCTATTGCATTAAATATTGATAGCGGGATAGGTCCTTTGTGCGCCAATCATATCATTAAGATAGTGCACCACGTTAAGAAAGTGCACTATAGTGTTGAGAACTAAGAAAGCGTATATTTCTTCCGCTGGGCTCCTTGTGGAGAGTGCGCCATCCGTGTAGGCACACATTTTTTTATGATTCTACATAGTTGTAGCTTTGTAGCTAGATATCTTTTATTGTAGTAGATTTTTTCGGGTCTTGAGATTAGATATGATATTACATTTGGGACTTGTATTGATGTTGATAGCTCTTAGACTATTATTGTGAGATGTATCTTGACACTTATTTCTGATTCTCTTTATCTCATATTCGTGCGTTGACTCATCCTTATAGATTTTGTTATTGAGTATTCATATCTAGTTGGGATGATATTGACAAGTGATATATTATTATGGTATATTATTGTTAGATAGCATTGATGACCTAGACATCATTCTATCATCGATGTTGTGGCATAGCCTGGACGTATCCATGTACTTGTGTCCCTATTTTGGGTGTGGGTCGTGACATGTAGAGAGTCTATACATAAAACTGATGGAGAGGGTATGATATTTGCTGTCAAAAGCAAATTGTCGGACAATTATTAGGGTGAGGATCTCAACACTTATGCTTATATTATTAATTTATTTCCTACTACTCCTTTGCAGGGTAATGTGCCTGATAAAATATGGTATAGGAAGGTGCTATCATAGAATAACCTTTGAGTGTTTGGTTGTAAGGCCTTCGTCCATGTACCAAAGGACGAGAGATCCAAACTTGAGCCAAAGATGAGAGATAGAACATTTTTGTCGGATATGGTATGAGTTTGGATATACACTCTATGATCTAATAAAAAAAACTCTACATAAGGAGGGATATGGTATCCGACGAAGATCAGATTATGACCAATACTCAGGATTCTGATATGCATTTTGAGGATGAGGAATTGCCTGAGTTAGACTCATTATACTTCGAGCTGTTTCTAGTGGACACTGTAGATAATCAAGTTATAAAAAATTTGGTACATGAAGATTCTTCCAACCTTGATTATCAGCCTGATAATAGTGATTAAGGCGACCCTTAGGAGGATAAGCATGCCAAAGGGACGGTTTCTAAAGGGAATGAGGTTGCCGATATATTGTCATGCCCCAATACCGGAATACGAAGAACCGGAGTATGAAACGGCCAGATACGCACTACGAAATATGTAAGTACCCCATAATACGATCAATACTGTAAATAGACAAGGGGTACATATACAATCAAGTCACTTAGGATCACACTGAACATTTAAGTCTCAATCATTCAAACAAGAAGCAAAAAATTATAGAGCATGTAAGATTAAGCAATAAGGCATTCCAGACACTCTATTAAAATAATATGGAATATAGCTATATAAAATAATAAGCTAGTAGTGTATCAAGAGTACATGAATGAAATTAGCTACAGTCTGAATAATTGTAATAATGTAAGAAAACTAAGTTCAGACTTACCCGCTAATAGGTGCCGGTGGCTAAACGCCAAAAAAAAGTACAATATGCGTGGTGAAGAAGAAACCCACCACTGTCCCTCAACGACCATCCGTCTGGCACCTTCGATCAAAGAAAGATAAGTTGGATCCTCAGGCTCTCGCTCTAAACCTGGCCATACAAAACCAGTAAAGTTAGACCCCAAATAGCAAGTACCACAAGAAAGCACGAATGAAAAAACAAAACCCCAAATTATATATATATATATAACTCATGATCCAAGAATCATAGGCGTATATACCATCATCATGGCAATACGACACTCCTAGAACAAACATGGACAAAAAGTGTCGTACCATACAAAGATAGAGTACATCCTTTTATTTAGGTCAAGCTATTGGTCTATGTGTCATAGTCTGGGCTAGCCGAACCAATAATAACGCATAGCACATAGAATATGTAACTGTCCCTCGTAAGGCCACCGTGCTAACATATCATATAAAATATAGCACATAGTAATATGATATTGCACTCCACTAGTGTAGATGATATACAATATCCGTAGTAGCAGCCTCACATGCCATGATGAATGTTTGGGGTGCCGACATGCACAATCTCGAGATTTTGTTCCCTCCCAATGCTTTACATATTTTAGTTGCCTAGTTAACCCGATTGTTAGCTAAAATCTCATGGTATTATCACATGATCATTCTCCCATATATATCATACCTTAGTATATGTACGGTAGGTACGAATCAACATCGTTGCCCGTGGGCCCAATCAAGATTCACCCAAGCCTAATATAATAAATCACAAATATCCTAACCATGCTAAGATTACTGACCAACTACAATGTTCGTGCCAAAAAAAATTAAAAAACATATAATATCACATGTCATACGGGATCAAGTGGCACCTAGGTGCTAAAACGGGACATGTAAAACACTTAGAATATAGTAGGTTTATCAGCATATATACAAATAGTCGAATCAGGATACCAACTCAATTAGTCAGTCACATGAAACCCCTCTTTCATATTATAAAACATTCCTTAGGTCAGGTACACGATTGGTCTGGTTGAGCCTAAAGCTCTAACAGTTAAGGTACTGGTCTTTGTACAAAAAAATCTTGGATACTGTACATTACTAAGTTCATTGACACTTATAACTTACTAGGGTCAATACGTGGAGTCAAAACAATCAAGTAAAACCCCCAAAAATCTAGCAATAACATCAAAATGAGCAAACAGGCGCATAAGGTCACTTTTTGAATAAAAATATGCTTGCAAGAGAGGCTGCCGCATGAATAAAGGCGCATACCTACGTCTGTAGCATGGAGCAACCGTCAAATGATAAGGCTACCGCACAGCGAGGCTACCACATAGTGAGGTTGTTGCATAGCAATTGTAGTATCCCATTCCCCCTTTTTGGGGAGCGCGGCTATGGAAAACTTTGGTATCGTTGATCGGGACAGAATAAATTAAGATTATTTTTTCGTTATGGATTTTTTCTTCAAAATCAAGTCCCACATTCAGCGATCGTCCCTCAAGGGAGGACTCGGCGGCAGTCACGAGGGGCCTTTTCGTTGCGATGGTTTCTTTGATCATTTTCTATGCCGCTTGGTTGTTTTCTCCTTGGTTTTGTGACTTGCATTTTCCTGAACTATTTTAATGGATTTTATTACCTTCGTTCTTTGAACTTCGTATTTCATATCAAAATCTGGAAGACCCAGGAAAGAAGATAATGATCATTTGTTGACGCGTGCAAGGAATCGAGTAGTCGACGCGCGAGCGGAGTCCTAAAGATCTTCCTTTTCTTTTCCCTGATTCACCAACTAGTGAGTGGCCTTTCCTTCGATTAACTGGCCTTTCTTCCAAGTCTTTACACTTAATAGTCTGATTCTTGAGTTCTGATCAACAATACCATAATAATAATAACTGAGTCAAGATAATAAGAAGTAAGGCTTAAACCACTTGATGCATATTACAGAAATTTATGGAATAATCGTACTATCAAATTACTTGTTAGCTATGAATGTATTTTTATCAGGTTTCAGTTGTAGCTAGAACATATCCATCTATAACTATGCCACGAATTGAACACATCTTATAATGCGATCATTTAAGCAGGCAGACTATGCCATCGCAATGTGCTAAATTAGTTTTGTTCATTCTGATGTCTTAACATGCTTCGTATGATAACTTAGTGTTAGACATCGTATGGTCACGGACAACTTATACACAAAGTTTTGTATGATTTTTACTAACGACCGTTGAGGCACCAGGCCCTATTCGACCTAGGCGGAACCCGTATAGTCGTGTTACCAAGATCAGCACGGGTGAGGCGGGGGCTTGTAGGGGAGCTTGCTACTCGCGCTACAGGGATCGCCGTCTACCAAGACTATTGTCCACTAGGCTTAAAGTGCCATTGACCCATTATGTATATTTAAACTGTGCAGGCTAACTATGTCATTATGGTAGGAAATGACATGGTAAGTTTTGTGTATGTGGATCAAACGGCCGCAGGTAAAATTTATTGAACGGTAGCATATTTTGTTATGTCATTTCTTTTCTATCACATATTTTTAAATTTGACTAAGGCAAGATAAAAATATCACATAATAATAATATTGTATGTTCATTTAAATACTATGTCAATTTGGTGAGTTAGGTTACTTGCCCTCTCCGGCACATATCGATGTATTGACCCTCGTTGTAGCAGGTTTTTTGAGCCAAGGCTACGCGGTGAGGAGCGAAATCCCTTCCCAACATTTTTATCAACCTGATGCATTTGTATTCGTGACTTCTGTGGCCTACATATTTTTGGTGCTCGCACATACCCCCTTTTGAAGCTCCATAGGCGATGGTGCAAACTTGCACCCAAGGTGTCTTATCTTTTGCATTTCAGTAATGGATGTCATGTATGGATCGGTATCTCTTATTGCGTCCATCTTGTAAGCCCATGAGACACCCCTTTACTTTGAGTCAAGAGTTTATAACAAATATATTCATTATCAATAAAGAAAACTTTTTTCTCCGATGCTTGTTATTCAATTTGCGTACTTTGTTACATGTGTTTCAAAGTATATTATTATGCCTAGGCCTTGTGCGTAGCGCATCTAATGATTACAAGGAATCACGCCCGGGGGACAATTATCGATTATGCCAAATTCGGGCATGACATATTGGTATCAGAATACGCCGTCAGATCCTTTGACCCTCGTGTTAGAAAAGTTTTCTTGAAATAATCATGTCCCTCCCAATTTAACTCTTGAAATCGTTTGGCCAAAATGAGATGCGTTTCATACAATGAGTCCATAATATTCTATGAGACTGACACCAATTTCTTTCTTTTCTAGGAATGACACAAGAACAAAAATTACACAAGAGCAAGGAGCATCGCAAGTGCAAGAAAGTAGCTTTGGTACATCAAAAAGTTTTGGGAGCCAATGACATGTGCCCCTCGTCGACCCAGTCGAGCGGATGAAGCAAATGATTGAGGCCCAACTACAGAGGGATGAGGCTCATCATCAACGAGCCGAGAAGCAGGCGAAAAAATATTAGAGTAAATTCAAACACAAACTTGAAGCCTGGTTTGCGGTCCAGCAAAAGCAGGTGGATACCCTGTAACAGATTGTTTAGACCTTGGCCTCTAACCATTCCCCAACAACGACAGTACCGACGGAGCAACCATCAACTAAAGTCGAGACTCCTCGATCTACAAAGGATAAGGAAGTGACTACCTTCGACTTTGCCGAGTTCAAGAAGGTCTATAACATATCTCTTCGAGGGACCGATGACCCAGTCATGACTCTTAATTATTTGGCCGAACCGGAAGACCACATCAAACTGATTGAAGTACTCCACGACTAGGGATGGCATCGCGGCGGGTAGTGGCCGGGGACCATACTCCCCATCCCCATTCCCGAGTAGTATTTGAATCCCCGTCCCTATTCCCATCCCCATTTAGGTTCAATTTCTATCCCCATCCCTGTCCCTGTTAAAGAATACACTCTCCGTCCCCGTTAAATAATGCACTCCTCTTACCCGTCCCCGTCCCGTTAATACTTTTGAGGCCAAGTTTCCCCATCCTCATCTCCATCCCCTACCCCTTTACCAATTTTTTCTATACATTATAATCTTAAAAAATTTATTTTTATTCCAAAAAAATATATACACGACATGTTAATAAAACATGGATTCCATAAAAAAATATATACTACTACTATATAGACAAAATGATACAATACAACAAAAAGGAAATATTAATATAATAAAAATATACAAGTACTAAATATAAGTCTGCAATAAGTACTAAATATAAGTCTACAATACAAAATAAAAAAGTGACAATGTTAACCCCATAAAAATATATTCCAAATAAAGATCTATAGTTCTCTACAACAAAGACATGTTTGTATAAGTATTCGGGGTTGGGGATTTACCGGGGCAGGGAGTACTATACCCATACATGGCCCCAAATCTAATCAAATTTTTTTTAATCCCTATCCCCGTCCCCGTCCCCGTCCCCATTTTAAAATTTTCAAACCCGTCCCTGTCGAAAAAAAATATCGGGGTCACTACCACATTTTCTAGGAAAGAGTATTTTGGTCATTTCATAATTAATTAAATATTAAGCATGTGAATATTTATTTATTGTATTATTATTTATTGTTAGCATGTTAGATTTTATTTTTGGACTTGTGTTAGTGGACCTAACTAGTTTAGATTAGATCCATGGACCAACATTTAATTCTAGTTAGAATTGAGCCCAATAATATGCCCAATAATTTGGAGGATGATTAATTAAGTTAAACCCATTAGACTAGAACCTTCTCTCCTTAATTAATTTCTTCATGAGAGGCTCCAAGAGGTATTTTAGACTTTATATAGTAGCTTGAGGGAGGGGGTAAGGGAGGCCTATATAAAGGTGGTAAAAACTTTCTCTCTCTTTATTTTTTATTTCAAATCTAGATCTAGAATTTCCTTCAACCAAATTCCTTCATCCCTACATCAAATTCCACCCAAATTTCTTCTCAAATCATTATTAGAGGCCATTGAAGCAAGAATCTACAAGAAGAAAACAAGGATCTACAAGGAGGATCAAGGATCTACAAGTTAGAGGCTAATTTTACTCAATTTGGAGATTTTATTGGGAATCCATCTCCCAATAAGTATAATTCAGTTTTTTTCTCTTTAATTAGACTCTAAATCTATTATTTAATCATTAGGAACCACCGTATATACTAAGACTACAAATTAAAATTAGGTTCATAGGAGGCCTATGGAGAAAGTTATGTAGTATTTTATGTCAATTTTGGGGAAATTCTTAGATTGCCACATCTTGTGTTTGTCAATTCATCAATTAGATCAAATTAATATGTGTTTGATTGTATGTGACTAGTGTTGTGTCCATAATTGGATACGTGTAGGCCGTATCTCAATAATTTTGAGATACGAATTGATTTGGGGATATTTCTTCGACACGGGGGTTTGTGCATGTTATAATTTGACACGGATACGTAGATGTGTAATTAACTCTTTGTATTATTCATAGATACTATTTTAGACTTGCTCGTGTCCTTCAGGGTACGTTTGGTTGTGTGGTGGACTCGTATCGCAAGCGTATCATAGATCTAGTGTGATACGGGTGCGATGTGCTCAACGTGTTTGTTGCATTGCATTTCCTAGATTCAATTTGCCTTGTGTATAGATACTAGAATATAAATTTCACATTGTATATATATATATATATATATATATATATATATATGTATATATATGTATATATATATATATGTATATATATATATATATATATGTATATATA
>JAYESA010000015.1:109746624-109853578 GCA_036927795.1 Iris macrosiphon | reverse complement strand
ATAAATTGAATTTTTACATTTTTCTGGTAATTTTTAGGATTTTTCTGTAATTAAATACAGGTGTTTTAATTATTAAAGGATTTTTAAATGATAATAAATAATATTAAAATATTATGAAAATAATATTTTATGGTGTAAAATGAAAAACTAGACTTAGGGTAATTTTCCGGAAATTTATTGGGCCCTGGATCTATTTTTTAAACACCTAAAAGTAATTATTTAATTAATTATCTAAATTATTAATTAGTTAATTATTTTTTAAATAAAACCAACCGGCCCGGCCCAAGCCCACTGGACCCAGGCCCAGAGGCCAGCCCAGCCCGCTCACCCTACCGGGTCGGGTCGGACCCGACCGCCAGAATCCGACCCGACCCATTATCAACCCTAACCCCTGAATCAAAGCAGTCCGACCCTTCGCCTGGTCGGCGACCGTTTTCGCCGCCGTGGCCGCCGGCCGACCCTTCGGTTCGGCTCCCCCGTAACCGGCGACTTCTTCCCTTCCTCTTCCGACCAACGTCCGGCCCTCCCTCTGCCAGCAAGCTCTATATAAACCTAGCCTTGGCCGCCGGATTTCCCCCTTGACTTTCACCCTCTCCGGCGACCTCCAAACCATCTCCGACCACCCTGTGACACCGCTCCGACCACCAGGACCGGTCCGCCCAGCCTCCAGCATCTGATTTCGGCCGCCCTCGACCGTCGGGACCCCGACCAGAACCTCCAGCGAGCCGACCCAGTATTTCTTCCCCTTTCTCCGGCGCTGATCCGGCCATCCAGGGCGTCGACGACCACCCAGGACCGGCGCCGCCTTCGCCTGAACCCCAGGCCGACTCCTGTAGATGCGGACACGACCCAGGATGCGAGTTCGAGCCTGGACACGACCGGACACAAGATCCACAGACAGGACACAGCCCTAATTCAGACGCGTGTCGGACACGATTCTAACTTGGTTTTCAGGTCCAGTTCAGGTACCCATAACTTTTGACTCGTAGCTCTGATTTTAATTCCGTCAATTGTATCGCGTAGCCTGTATGACCCTCTCGGTGCCCGGACAAACCGCTCGGGGCATCGCGATCTGTGGTGATCGCACACCGCGATCCAAAAACAAGAAAAACTTAGTCTTGTTTCACCCCGGAATCGAGTACGCCCCGCCAAACGGGACGACTTGGTCGCGTGCGGTCTTTACCGATACGTGCGGGTCATTGATACGGACTTACGGGCTTTCGCAGAAGCTGATTCGGATGTGCGTACACACCAGAATCAGTGCGTATCCGCGGACATCGCCCCGTATCCGACTTTTCTGATTCTCGCTGTAACTTAGTGTACACACGTCAAATCGAGACGAAACTTGCTCCATCGGACTCATAGCAATACGCTGGTCCTGTGAGCCAAGTTTGGTTCGATTCTGAGAACGTTGACAAAATTGTGTGTCGTGGGCCCCACAGGCTCCACCCGACGGGCGATTTTGAGAATGGCTCATCGGAATCCAATTCTGGAAGTTCCGTTGGGTTCATATCATCGTTTCTGACCTGTTGACACTAAGTTGGACAGAATTGGAGACATTTGACCTTGGCGCATTTTTCGGTGCAAAGTGGCCAACATCTGGACCCCGCCTTGACCCGAAATTGTCGTTTTTGCCTTTGTCTCCAAATTGGACTCAAGGACAGACATTTCTAGCTGATTAATATTTTCTGGATCTGATGGTGATGTCGATTTCAGCAACCGGAGTACTGCCTGCAAATCCCGCTGAAGTCAGAGCCACAATTGGAGCAGGAACCCCAGGCAAGTGTACCTTGCCAATCTCTACAGTTTTGATACTTGTTCCTTGATATATATACTTGTTGTACATGCTTCAACCTAGGATCGTGTGACTTACTTAGCGTCCGATTATAGTCGGGTGCCAACTTCGTACGCGGAGTTGTGTAACGTCACATAGACTTGGACACCGAGACCCTATACTCCTCGTGCTTGCATTATCAAGTACTTTATACCCAGGACACCTGACACTATTCATGATACAAAATCGTCCTGAGATATTCATGGTGATTTTGTATAGGATACAGTTTTCATGACTTATTCCTTTGCCTAGATATTATATGACTGGATGCATTAGTTATGATCCTGTATGGCATGGACATGAGATGTCGTGGACATGAGATGCATGATTACATTGGGTGGGAAGAGTCACACAAACTACAGGTTGATTATATATATATTATGCCGGCGTCTTAGTCTCACTACGAGCTAGACAACCACATGATATCACTGCTACCGGCTCCCCGACACAGAGCTTGTAGTGGTTTCAGCCTGAGTTCTAGTGCTACTCTTATCTTGCATATCACTTAGATGGTTATATAGTCTACCTTATTGTTTCATTTATTTTTTGTACTGCTTTATATTTTTGCTTGTGTTTTCTGTACCTTGCTATGTCCCGTGAGGACCTGGAATGGATTATATCCCCAGATTTAGCAGACGAGTTCGACCAAGAGATATACAGAATAGGAGCTTTAGCAGGAGCAGAAGCAGGAATAGGAGCAGGCACTGGAGAAGTATCAGATCAAATAGTCAAGTGACATCTACGGTATCTTCTGAGTATATACTTTTCCCATACTCAGTATTTTGTTGATGTCATCATTCTTGTATCTTGACAGTTGTATCAGACTTATATTGGGTTGTTCCATGATATATTTACTTGTGACTTGCTGTTGATGTTTATTTCCTCTTGTTGATTTTGATATATTTTTTCTGTGGATGAGATTAGTAGACCCTGAATATGGTTATAATACAGCTTAAGTATGCCCCGATGGATCCATTAAATTGGGATGTCCATCGGTGCGTGCTGCTGGCCATCGCCAGGTGTACAGTCCCTCGATATTTTGGGACTGGGGCGTGACATGGTTTTTGTGGTAGCCCATGCAGGTCAACGACTAAATTGTTCGGTTTTAACTTAGGGACCGAACATGCCTGTAATAAGAATAGGATAAGTTTTAGGATCTCATCCACTTGCTTGAAACGTTCTTGATATCCATATCAGATTCGAATCAATTTCTTGAATTGCATCCTGCCTTGATTCCTGTACGCCTCTTATTGTTTATTTTGGTTGCAGAGTTATGGATTCACAAACAAACGATGAGACTCCTGCAATATCACCATGGGATGCTTTGGTAACCAATAAAGAGAAGTAACACCAGTAGAAGAGGTCAATCCGCTCAGCAACGTAGTCAAGCGAATCCATATGCCTCGAAAATCTAGCAAGATGACATTCCACTACCGACGCAATTTACTCCACCAATGCCCGTAATTCCACCAGGGGCAGGCTATGGACGGGCATCAGATATTACAAATGATCTACATAATGATGCAAGCTCAACAACAAATTCAACAAGAGGCTCTGCGTCATGAGGCAGAGAACTTGAGGAGCGGCATAGTAATCGCACTAGAGTAGGCAGATTTACCAGCACGCCGGCCAATGACGGGCTCTATTTCTGACTTCCGCCAGCTGAAGCCCCGTACCTTCTCAGGGAAAGAAGAGCACACTGAAGTTCATGAATGGCTCACCAACACTCAATATTAATTAGAAACAGCTGAGATTCTAAGAGAATGTTGGATGACTGCCGTCAGAATGCAGTTGACGGATAATGCACATCACTGGTGGCTATCTGAGGAGACACGGCTCGGACCAGACCGAGTCACTTGGGAAGAGTTCTCTAGACTCTTTCAGGAGATGTACATACCAAGCTATCGCTCGATCAGAACTTCAGGACAAGTTTAAATCGCCTCACTCAGGATGCTATGACGGTGGAAGAGTACAACGCCGAGTTCATTCGTCCGAGTCGCTTCGCTCCTACCTTGATCCCTACAGAAGTAGAGAAGGCCGAGAAGTTTTTCGACGGACTAAACATTGAGCTACAGAAACTGATTGGATCCGTTGCGCCTACATCTTATCCGAACGTCCTTGCTGCAGCAAGATGCATGGAGCGCATCATCAGGAGAGAAACCAGTCTGAAGCGATCATCCACTTCAGCACTCGCCGGAGCACCACAAGAAGAAGCTACAAAAAGATCTCACATACACCAGCCACCAGGAGCATCTCCACAGGCAATACCTGTCTGTCCATATTGTCGCAAGCGAGGCCATACTGAGAAGGAGTGCAGACGAAAAAAGAAATTATGCATAGTTTGCGGATCCAGTCAGCATTTATTAAGGGAATGCCCTGAGCGTCGAGATAGAGCACCAAGGGTAAACCAACAAGCGTTTCCAGTACCGAGGCCAACCTATCCAACATTGGAAGCACCACAAACGGAAGTTCAAGAAGTTCTACCACCAGTTCCAGGAGGATATCAGCCGAGGCCACCTTTGATACCCCAGGCACTGCTCTTCCAGCAAGCTCAGCATCAGCAGAGGAATCGACGACAAGGACGCAGACAAGCCCTGATGATGACCTTGGAGAACGCCCAGATTCATGGAGTAGCTAATGCGCGTAAGTGATTCGTAGTTATCTCGTTCCTGGTATTGCTTTACTTCGTGCCTGCTGGTTCGTGACCCTAGACTTGACCTAATAATTTAAACTTGTTAATAATAGATAACCTAGTAATCAACTAGTAATTTTAAACTTGCTAATTTAGTAATAACCTAAAATTGTTTTTTTAGAATAACAAAGAATGCTTATAAATGATAACCTGATAAATTTTTAAAGGATAAAGCTGGTTTTCTAAAACTGTAATTTCTAAATTTCCTACATTCAGGAAATTTTATAAGTTTAAGGAAATAATTTTTCCTAGGTGCTCCTTGACTTTGATGTGCTTCGAACAAATGGTTGCAACCGTGTCATCTCTGTTGTCCGATTATTCTTTGATTGTGAGGACGCAATCCTCTTAAGGGGGGTAGATTGTAATCCCCCTGATTTTCAAAATTTGATAAATTGAATTTTTCACATTTTTCTGGTAATTTTTAGGATTTTTTTGGAATTAAATACAGGTGTTTTAATTATTAAAGGATTTTTAAATGATAATAAATAATATTAAAATATTATGAAAATAATATTTTATGGTGTAAAATAAAAAACTAGACATAGGGTAATTTTCCGGGAATTTATTGGGCCCTGGATCTATTTTTTAAACACCTAAAAGTAATTATTTAATTAATTATCTAAATTATTAATTAGTTAATTATTTTTTAAATAAAATCAACCGCTGGCCCTCCCTCTGCCAGCAAGCCCTATATAAACCTAGCCTTGGCCGCCGGATTTCCCCCTTGACTTTCACCCTCTCCGGCGACCTCCAAACCATCTCCGACCACCCTGTGACACCGCTCCGACCACAAGGACCGGTCCGCCCAGCCTCCAACATCTGATTCCGGCCACCCTCGACCATCGGGACCCCGACCAGAACCTCCAGCGAGCCGACCCAGTGTTTCTTCCCCTTTCTCCGGCGCTGATCCGGCCATCCAGGGCGTCGACGACCACCCAGGACCGGCGCCGCCTTCGCCTGAACCCCAGGCCAACTCCTGCAGACGCGGACACGACCCAGGACGCGAGTTCGAGCCTGGACACGACCGGACACAAGATCCACAGACAGGACACAGCCCTAATTCAGACGCGTGTCGGACACGATTCTAACTTGGTTTTCAGGTCCAGTTCAGGTACCCATAACTTTTGACTCGTAGCTCCGATTTTAATTCCGTCAATTGTATCGCGTAGCCTGTATGACCCTCTCGGTGCCCGGATAAACCGCTCGGGGCATCGCGATCTGTGGTGATCGCACACCGCGATCCAAAAACAGGAAAAACTTAGTCCTGTTTCACCCCGGAATCGAGTACGCTCCGCCAAACGGGACGACTTGGTCGCGTGCGGTCTTTACCGATACGTGCGGGTCGTTGATACGGACGTGCGGGCTTTCACAGAAGCTGATTCGAATGTGCGTACACACCGGAATCAGTGCGTATCCGCGAACATCGCCCAGTATCCGACTTTTCTGATTCTCGCTGTAACTTAGTGTACATACGTCGAATCGAGACAAAAATTTTACCATCGGACTCGTAGCAATATGCTGGTCCTGTGAGCCAAGTTTGGTTCGATTTTGAGAACGTTGACAAAATCGTGTGTCGTGGGCCCCACAGGCTCCACCCGACGGGCGATTTTGAGAACGGCTCATCGGAATCCAATTCTGGAAGTTCCGTTGGGTTCGTATCATCGTTCCTGACCTGTTGACATTAAGTTGGACAGAATTGGAGACCTTTGACCCTGGCGCATTTTTGGGTGCAAAGTGGCCCACATCTGGACCCCGCCTTGACCCAAAATTGTCGTTTTTGCCCTTGTCTCCAAATTGGACTCAAGGACAAGCATTTCTAGCTGATTAATATTTTTTGGATCTGATGGTGATGTCGATTTCAGCAACCGGAGTACTGCCTGCAAATCCCACTGAAGTCAGAGCCACAATTGGAGTAGGAACCCCAGGCAAGTGTACCTTGCCTATCTCAGCTGTTTTGATACTTGTTCCTTGATATATATACTTGTTGTACATGCTTCAACCTAGGACCGTGTGACTTACTTAGCGTCCGATTATAGTCGGGTGCCAACTTCGTACGCGGAGTTGTGTAACGTCACATAGACTTGGACACCGAGACCCTATACTCCTCGTGCTTGCATTATCAAGTACTTTATACCCAGGACACCTGACACTATTCATGATACAGAATCGTCCTGAGATATTCATGGTGATTCTGTATAGGATACAATTTTCATGACTTATTCCTTTGCCTAGATATTATATGACTGGATGCATTAGTTATGATCCTGTATGGCATGGACATGAGACGTCGTGGACATGAGATGCATGATTATATTGGGTGGGAAGAGTCACACAAACTATAGGTTGATTATATATATATTATACCGGCGTCTTAGTCTCACTACGAGCTAGACAACCACATGATATCACTGCTACCGGCTCCCCGACACAGAGCTTGTAGTGGTTTCAGCCTGAGTTCTAGTGCTACTCTTATCTTGCATATCACTTAGATGGTTATATAGTCTACCTTATTATTTCATTTATTTCCTGCACTGCATTATATTTTGGCTTGTGTTTTCTGTACCTTGCTATGTCCCCTGAGGACCTGGAATGGATTATATCCCCAGATTTAGCAGACGAGTTCGACCAAGAGATATACAGAACAGGAGCTTTAGCAGGAGCAGAAGCAGGAATAGGAGCAGGCACTGGAGAAGTATCAGATCAAATAGTCAAGTGATATCTACGGTATCTTCTGAGTATATACTGTTCCCATACTCAGTATTTTATTGATGTTATCATTCTTGTATCTTGACAGTTGTATCAGACTTATATTGGGTTGTTCCATGATATATTTACTTGTGACTTGCTGTTGATGTTTATTTTCTCTTGTTGATTTTGATATATTCTTTCTGTGGATGAGATTAGTAGACCCTGAATATGGTTATAATACAGCTTAAGTATGCCCCGATGGATCCATTAAATTGGGATGTCCATCGGTGCGTGCTGCTGGCCATCGCCACGTGTCCAGTCCCTCGGTATTTTGGGACTGGGGCGTGACATAGTTTTTGTGGTGGCCCATGCAGGTCAACGACTAAATTGTTCGGTCTCAACTTAGGGACCGAACAGGCCTGCAATAAGAATATGATAAGTTTTAGGATCTCATCCACTTGCTTGAAACGTTCTTGATAGCCATATCAGATTCGAATCAATTTCTTGAATTGCATCCTGCCTTGATTCCTGTACGCCTTTTATTATTTATTTTGGTTGCAGAGTTATAGATTCACAAACAAACGATGTTATTCCTGCAATATCACCATGGGATGCTTTGGTAACCAATAAGGAGGAAGTAACACCAGTAGAAGAAGGTCAATCCGCTCAGCAACGTAGTCAAGCGAATCCGTATGCCTCGAAAATCCAGCAAGATGATATTCCTCCACCGACGCAATTTACTCCACCAATGCCCGTAATTCCACCAGGGCAGGCTATGGACGGGCATCAGATATTATAAATGATCTACGCAATGATGCAAGCTCAACAACAAATTCAACAAGAGGCTCTGCGTCATGAGGCAGAGAACTTGAGGAGCGGCATAGTAATCGCACTAGAGCAGGCAGATTTACCAGCACGCCGGCCAACGACGGGCTCTATTTCTGACTTCCGCCAGCTGAAGCCCCGTACCTTCTCAGGGAAAGAAGAGCACACTGAAGTTCATGAATGGCTCACCAACACTCAATATCAATTAGAAGCAGCTGAGATTCCAAGAGAACGTTGGATGACTGCCGTCAGAATGCAGTTGACGGACAATGCACATCACTGGTGGCTATCTGAGGAGACACGGCTCGGACCAGACCGAGTCACTTGGGAAGAGTTCTTTAGACTCTTTCAGGAGATGTACATACCAGCTATCGCTCGATCAGAACTTCGGGACAAGTTTAATCGCCTCACTCAGGATGCTATGACGGTGGAAGAGTACAACGTCGAGTTCATTCGTCTGAGTCGCTTCGCTCCTACCTTGATCCCTACAGAAGTAGAGAAGGCCGAGAAGTTTTTCGACGGACTAAATATTGAGCTACAGAAACTGATTGGATCCGTTGCGCCTACATCTTATCCGGACGTCCTTGCTGCAGCAAGACGCATGGAGCGCGTCATCAGGAGAGAAACCAGTCTGAAGCGATCATCCACTTCAGCACTCGCCGGAGCACCACAAGAAGAAGCTACAAAAAGACCTCACATATACCAGCCACCAGGAGCATCTCCACAGGCAATACCTGTCTGTCCATATTGTCGCAAGCGAGGCCATACTGAGAACGAGTGCAGACGAAAGAAGAAATTATGCATAGTTTGCGGATCCAGTCAGCATTTATTAAGGAAATGCCTTGAGCGTCGAGATAGAGCACCAAGGGTAAACCAACAAGCATTTCCAGTACCGAGGCCAACCTATCCAACATTGGAAGCACCACAAACGGAAGTTCAAGAAGTTCTACCACCAGTTCCAGGAGGATATCAACCGAGGCCACCTTTGATACCCCAGGCACTGCTCTTCCAGCAAGCTCAGCATCAGTAGAGGAATCGACGACAAGGACGTGGGCAAGCCCTGATGATGACCTTGGAGAACGCACAGATTCATGGAGTAGCTAATGCGCGTAAGTGATTCGTAGTTATCTCGTTCCTGGTATTGCTTTACTTCGTGCCTGCTGGTTCGTGACCCTAGACTTGACCTAATAATTTAAACTTGTTAATAATAGATAACCTAGTAATCAACTAGTAATTTTAAACTTGCTAATTTAGTAATAACCTAAAATTGTTTTTTTAGAATAACAAAGAATGCTTATAAATGATAACCTGATAAATTTTTAAAGGATAAAGCTGGTTTTCTAAAACTGTAATTTCTAAATTTCCTACATTCAGGAAATTTTATAAGTTTAAGGAAATAATTTTTCCTAGGTGCTCCTTGACTTTGATGTGCTTCGAATAAATGGTTGCAACCGTGTCATCTCTGTTGACCGGTTATTCTTTGATTGCGAGGACGCAATCCTCTTAAGAGGGGTAGATTGTAATCCCCCTGATTTTCAAAATTTGATAAATTGAATTTTTCACATTTTTTGGGTAATTTATAGGATTTTTCTGTAATTAAATACAGGTGTTTTAATTATTAAAAGATTTTTAAATGATAATAAATAATATTAAAATATTATAAAAATAATATTTTATGGTGTAAAATAAAAAACTAGACATAGGGTAATTTTTCGGGAATTTATTGGGCCCTGGATCTATTTTTTAAACACCTAAAAGTAATTATTTAATTAATTATCTAAATTATTAATTAGTTAATTATTTTTTAAATAAAACCAACCGGCCCGGCCCAAGCCCACTGGACCCAGGCCCACATGCCAGCCCAGCCCGCTCACCCTACCGGGTTGGGTCGGACCCGACCGCCAGAATCCGACCCGACCCATTATCAACCCTAACCCCTGAATCAAAGCAGCCCGACCCTTCGCCTGGCCGGCGGCCGTTTCCGCCGCAGTGGCCGCCGGCCGACCCTTCGGTTCGGCTCCCCCGCAACCGGCGACTTCTTCCCTTCCTGTTTCGACCAACGTCCGGCCCTCCCTCTGCCAGAAAGCCCTATATAAACCTAGCCTTGGCCGCCGGATTTCCTCCTTGACTTTCACCCTCTCCGGCGACCTCCAAACCATCTCCGACCACCCTGTGACACCGCTCCGACCACCAGGACCGGTCCGCCCAGCCTCCAGCATCTGATTTCGGCCGCCCTCGACCGTCGGGACCCCGACCAGAACCTCCAGCGAGCCGACCCAGTGTTTTTCCCCCTTTCTCCGGCGCTGATCCGGCCATCCAGGGCGTCGACGACCACCCAGGACCGGCGCCGCCTTCGCCTGAACCCCAGGCCGACTCCTGCAGACGCGGACACGACCCAGGACGCGAGTTCGAGCCTAGACACGACCGGACACAAGATCCACAGACAGGACACAGCCCTAATTCTGACGCGTGTCGGACACGATTCTAACTTGATTTTCAGGTCCAGTTCAGGTACCCATAACTTTTGACTCGTAGCTCCGATTTTAATTTCGTCAATTATATCGCGTAGCCTGTATGACCCTCTCGGTGCCCGGATAAACCGCTCGGGGCATCGCGATCTGTGGTGATCGCACACCGCGATCCAAAAACAGGAAAAACTTAGTCCTGTTTCACCCCGGAATCGAGTACGCCCCGCCAAACGGGACGACTTGGTTGCGTGCGGTCTTTACCGATACGTGCGGGTCGTTGATACGAACGTGCGGGCTTTTGCAGAAGCTGATTCGGATGTGCATACACACCGGAATCAGTGCGTATCCGCGGACATCGCCCCGTATCCGACTTTTCTGATTCTCGCTGTAACTTAGTGTACACACGTCAAATCAAGACGAAACTTGCTCCATCGGACTCATAGCAATACGCTGGTCCTGTGAGCCAAGTTTGGTTCGATTCTGAGAACGTTGACAAAATCGTGTGTCGTGGGCCCCACAGGCTCCATGCGACGGGCAATTTTGAGAACGGCTCATCGAAATCCAATTCTGGAAGTTCCGTTGGGTTCGTATCATCGTTCCTGACCTGTTGACACTAAGTTGGATAGAATTGGAGACCTTTGACCCTGGCGCATTTTTCGGTGCAAAGTGGCCCACATCTGGACCCCGCCTTGACCTGAAATTGTCGTTTTTGCCCTTGTCTCCAAATTGGACTCAAGGACAGGCGTTTCTAGCTGATTAATATTTTCTGGATCTGATGGTGATGTCGATTTCAGCAACCGGAGTACTGCCTGCAAATCCCGCTGAAGTCAGAGCCACAATTGGAGCAGGAACCCCAGGCAAGTGTACCTTGCCAATCTTTGCAGTTTTGATACTTGTTCCTTGATATATATACTTGTTGTACATGCTTCAACCTAGGACCGTGTGACTTACTTAGCGTCCGATTATAGTCGGGTGCCAACTTCGTACGCGGAGTTGTGTAACGTCACATAGACTTGGACACCGAGACCCTATACTCCTCGTGCTTGCATTATCAAGTACTTTATACCCAGGACACCTGACACTATTCATGATACAAAATCGTCCTGAGATATTCATGGTGATTCTGTATAGGATACAGTTTTCATGACTTATTCCTTTGCCTAGATATTATATGACTGGATGCATTAGTTATGATCCTGTATGGCATGGACATGAGACGTCGTGGACATGAGATGCATGATTACATTGGGTGGGAAGAGTCACACAAACTACAGGTTGATTATATATATATTATGCCGGCGTCTTAGTCTCACTACGAGCTAGACAACCACATGATATCACTGCTACCGGCTCCCCGACACAGAGCTTGTAGTGGTTTCAGCCTGAGTTCTGTGCTACTCTTATCTTGCATATCACTTAGATGGTTATATAGTCAACCTTATTGTTTCATTTATTTCCTGCACTGCATTATATTTTGGCTTGTGTTTTCTGTACCTTGCTATGTCCCCTGAGGACCTGGAATGGATTATATCCCCAGATTTAGCAGACGAGTTCGACCAAGAGATATACAGAACAGGAGCTTTAGCAGGAGCAGAAGCAGGAATAGGAGCAGGCACTGGAGAAGTATCAGATCAAATAGTCAAGTGACATCTACGGTATCTTCTGAGTATATACTGTTCCCATACTCAGTATTTTGTTGATGTCATCATTCTTGTATCTTGACAGTTGTATCAGACTTATATTGGGTTGTTCCATGATATATTTACTTGTGACTTGCTGTTGATATTTATTTTCTCTTGTTGATTTTGATATATTCTTTCTGTGGATGAGATTAGTAGACCCTGAATATGGTTATAATACAGCTTAAGTATGCCCCGATGGATCCATTAAATTGGGATGTCCATCGGTGCGTGCTGCTGGCCATCGCCACGTGTCCAGTCCCTCAATATTTTGGGACTGGGGCGTGACATGGTTTTTGTGGTGGCCCATGCAGGTCAACGACTAAATTGTTCGGTTTCAACTTAGGGACCGAACAGGCCTGCAATAAGAATAGGATAAGTTTTAGGATCTCATCCACTTGCTTGAAACGTTCTTGATATCCATATCAGATTCGAATCAATTTCTTGAATTGCATCCTGCCTTGATTCCTGTATGCCTCTTATTGTTTATTTTGGTTGCAGAGTTATGGATTCACAAACAAACGATGAGACTCCTGCAATATCACCATGGGATGCTTTGGTAACCAATGAAGAGGAAGTAACACCAGTAGAAGAAGGTCAATCCGCTCAGCAACGTAGTCAAGCGAATCCGTATGCCTCGGAAATCTAGCAAGATGACATTCCACCACCGACGCAATTTACTCCACCAATGCCCATAATTCCACCAGGGCAGGCTATGGACGGGCATCAGATATTACAAATAATCTACGCAATGATGCAAGCTCAACAACAAATTCAACAAGAGGCTCTGCGTCATGAGGCAGAGAACTTGAGGAGCGGCATAGTACTCGCACTAGAGCAGGCAGATTTACCAGCACGCCGGCCAACGACGGGCTCTATTTCTGACTTCCGCCAGCTGAAGCCCCGTACCTTCTCAGGGAAAGAAGAGCACACTGAAGTTCATGAATGGCTCACCAACACTCAATATCAATTAGAAGCAGCTGAGATTCCAAGAGAACGTTGGATGACTGCCGTCAGAATGCAGTTGACGGACAATGCACATCACTGGTGGCTATCTGAGGAGACACGGCTCGGACCAGACCGAGTCACTTGGGAAGAGTTCTCTAGACTCTTTTAGGAGATGTACATACCAGCTATCGCTCGATCAGAACTTCAGGACAAGTTTAATCGCCTCACTCAGGATGCTATGACGGTGGAAGAGTACAACGCCGAGTTCATTCGTCCGAGTCGCTTCGCTCCTACCTTGATCCCTACAGAAGTAGAGAAGGCCGAGAAGTTTTTCGACGGACTAAACATTGAGCTACAGAAACTGATTGGATCCGTTGCGCCTACATCTTATCCGGACGTCCTTGCTGCAGCAAGACGCATGGAGCGCATCATCAGGAGAGAAACCAGTCTGAAGCGATCATCCACTTCAGCACTCGCCGGAGCACCACAAGAAGAAGCTACAAAAAGACCTCACATACATCAGCCACCAGGAGCATATCCACAGGCAATACCTGTCTGTCCATATTGTCGCAAGTGAGGCCATACTGAGAACGAGTGCAGACGAAAGAAGAAATTATGCATAGTTTGCGGATCCAGTCAGCATTTATTAAGGGAATGCCCTGAGCGTCGAGATAGAGCACCAAGGGTAAACCAACAAGCATTTCCAGTACCGAGGCCAACCTATCTAACATTGGAAGCACCACAAACGGAAGTTCAAGAAGTTCTACCACCAGTTCCAGGAGGATATCAGCCGAGGCCACCTTTGATACCCCAGGCACTGCTCTTCCAGCAAGCTCAGCATCAGCAGAGGAATCGACGACAAGGACGCAGACAAGCCCTGATGATGACCTTGGAGAACGCGCAGATTCATGGAGTAGCTAATGCGCGTAAGTGATTCGTAGTTATCTCGTTCCTGGTATTGCTTTACTTCGTGCCTGCTGGTTCGTGACCCTAGACTTGACCTAATAATTTAAACTTGTTAATAATAGATAACCTAGTAATCAACTAGTAATTTTAAACTTGCTAATTTAGTAATAACCTAAAATTGTTTTTTTAGAATAACAAAGAATGCTTATAAATGATAACCTGATAAATTTTTAAAGGATAAAGCTGGTTTTCTAAAACTGTAATTTCTAAATTTCCTACATTCAGGAAATTTTATAAGTTTAAGGAAATAATTTTTCCTAGGTGCTCCTTGACTTTGATGTGCTTCGAACAAATGGTTGCAACCGTGTCATCTCTGTTGACCGGTTATTCTTTGATTGCGAGGACGCAATCCTTTTAAGGGGGGTAGATTGTAATCCCCCTGATTTTCAAAATTTGATAAATTGAATTTTTCACATTTTTCTGGTAATTTTTAGGATTTTTCTGTAATTAAATACAGGTGTTTTAATTATTAAAGGATTTTTAAATAATAATAAATAATATTAAAATATTATGAAAATAATATTTTATGGTGTAAAATAAAAAACTAGACATAGGGTAATTTTCCGGGAATTTATTGGGCCCTGGATCTATTTTTTAAACACCTAAAAGTAATTATTTAATTAATTATCTAAATTATTAATTAGTTAATTATTTTTTAAATAAAACCAATCGCTGGCCCTCCCTCTGCCAGCAAGCCCTATATAAACCTAGCCTTGGCCGCCGGATTTCCCCCTTGACTTTCACCCTCTCCGGCGACCTCCAAACCATCTCCGACCACTCTGTGACACCGCTCCGACCACCAGGACCGGTTCGCCCAGCCTCTAGCATCTGATTCCGGCCGCCCTCGACCGTCGGGACCCCGACCAGAACCTCCAGCGAGCCGACCCAGTGTTTCTCCCCCTTTCTCCGGTGCTGATCCGGCCATCCAGGGCGTCGACGACCACCCAGGACCGGCGCCGTCTTCGCCTGAACCCCAGGCCGACTCCTGCAGACGCGGACACGACCCAGGACGCGAGTTCGAGCCTGGACACGACCGGACACAAGATCCACAGACAGGACACAGCCCTAATTCAGACGCGTGTCGGACACGATTCTAACTTGGTTTTCAGGTCCAGTTCAGGTACCCATAACTTTTGACTCGTAGCTCCGATTTTAATTTCGTTAATTGTATCGCGTAGCCTGTATGACCCTCTCGGTGTCCGGATAAACCGCTCGGGGCATCGCGATCTGTGGTGATCGCACACCGCGATCCAAAAACAGGAAAAACTTAGTCCTGTTTCACCCCGGAATCGAGTACGCTCCGCCAAACGGGACGACTTGGTCGCGTGCGGTCTTTACCGATACGTGCGGATCGTTGATACGGACGTGCGGGCTTTCACAGAAGCTGATTCGGATGTGCGTACACACCGGAATCAGTGCGTATCCGCGGACATCGCCCCGTATCCGACTTTTCTGATTCTCGCTGTAATTTAGTGTATACACGTCGAATCGAGACGAAACTTACACCATCGGACTCGTAGCAATACGCTGGTTCTGTGAGCCAAGTTTGGTTCGATTCTGAGAACGTTGACAAAATCGTGTGTCGTGGGCCCCACAGGCTCCACCTGACGGGCGATTTTGAGAATGGCTCATCGGAATCCAATTCTGGAAGTTTCGTTGGGTTCGTATCATCGTTCCTGACCTGTTGACACTAAGTTGGACAGAATTGGAGACCTTTGACACTGGCGCATTTTTTGGTGCAAAGTGGCCCACATCTGGACCCCGCCTTGACCCGAAATTGTCGTTTTTGCCCTTGTCTCCAAATTGGACTCAAGGACAGGTGTTTCTAGCTGATTAATATTTTCTGGATCTGATGGTAATGTCGATTTCAGCAACCGGAGTACTGCCTGCAAATCCCGCTGAAGTCAGAGCCATAATTGGAGCAGGAACCCCAGGCAAGTGTACCTTGCCAATCTCAGCTATTTTGATACTTGTTCCTTGATATATATACTTGTTGTACATGCTTCAACCTAGGACCGTGTGACTTACTTAGCGTCCGATTATAGTCGGGTGCCAACTTCGTACTCGGAGTTGTGTAACGTCACATAGACTTGGACACCGAGACCCTATACTCCTCGTGCTTGCATTATCAAGTACTTTATACCCAGGACACCTGACACTATTCATGATACAGAATCGCCCTGAGATATTCATGGTGATTCTGTATAGGATACAGTTTTCATGACTTATTCCTTTGCCTAGATATTATATGACTGGATGCATTAGTTATGATCCTGTATGGCATGGACATGAGACGTCGTGGACATGAGATGCATGATTACATTGGGTGGGAAAAGTCACACAAACTACAGGTTGATTATATATATATTATGCCGGCGTCTTAGTCTCACTACGAGCTAGACAACCACATGATATCACTGCTACCGGCTCCCCGACACAGAGCTTGTAGTAGTTTCAGCCTGAGTTCTAGTGCTATTCTTATCTTGCATATCACTTAGATGGTTATATAGTCTACCTTATTATTTCATTTATTTCCTGCACTGCATTATATTTTGGCTTGTGTTTTCTGTACCTTGCTATGTCTCCTGAGGACCTGGAATGGATTATATCCCCAGATTTAGTAGACGAGTTCGACCAAGAGATATACAGAACAGGAGCTTTAGCAGGAGCAGAAGCAGGAATAGGAGCAGGCACTGGAGAAGTATCAGATCAAATAGTCAAGTGACATCTACGGTATCTTCTGAGTATATACTGTTCCCATACTCAGTATTTTGTTGATGTCATCATCTTGTATCTTGACAGTTGTATCAGACTTATATTGGGTTGTTCCATGATATATTTACTTGTGACTTGCTGTTGATGTTTATTTCCTCTTGTTGATTTTGATATATTCTTTCTGTGGATGAGATTAGTAGACCCTGAATATGGTTATAATACAGCTTAAGTATGCCCCGATGGATCCATTAAATTAGGATGTCCATCGGTGCGTGCTGCTGGCCATCGCCACGTGTCCAGTCCCTCGGTATTTTGGGACTGGGGCGTGACATGGTTTTTGTGGTGGCCCATGCAGGTCAACGACTAAATTATTCGGTCTCAACTTAGGGACCGAACAGGCCTGCAATAAGAATATGATAAGTTTTAGGATCTCATCCACTTGCTTGAAACGTTCTTGATATCCATATCAGATTCGAATCAATTTCTTGAATTGCATCCTGCCTTGATTCCTGTACGCCTCTTATTGTTTATTTTGGTTGCAGAGTTATAGATTCACAAACAAACGATGATATTCCTGCAATATCACCATGGGATGCTTTGGTAACCAATAAGGAGGAAGTAACACCAGTAGAAGAAGGTCAATCCGCTCAGCAACGTAGTCAAGCGAATCCGTATGCCTCAGAAATCCAGCAAGATGACATTCCTCCACCAACGCAATTTACTCCACCAATGCCCGTAATTCCACCAGGGCAGGCTATGGACGGGCATCAGATATTATAAATGATCTACGCAATGATGCAAGCTCAACAACAAATTCAACAAGAGGCTCTACGTCATGAGGCAGAGAACTTGAGGAGCGGCATAGTAATCGCACTAGAGCAGGCAGATTTACCAGCACGCCGGCCAACGACGGGCTCTATTTCTGACTTCCGCCAGCTGAAGCCCCGTACCTTCTCAGGGAAAGAAGAGCACACTGAAGTTCATGAATGGCTCACCAACACTCAATATCAATTAGAAGCAGCTGAGATTCCAAGAGAACGTTGGATGACTGCCGTCAGAATGCAGTTGACGGACAATGCACATCACTGGTGGCTATCTGAGGAGACACGGCTCGGACCAGACCGAGTCACTTGGGAAGAGTTCTTTAGACTCTTTCAGGAGATGTACATACTAGCTATCGCTCGATCAGAACTTCGGGACAAGTTTAATCGCCTCACTCAGGATGCTATGACGGTGGAAGAGTACAACGTCGAGTTCATTCGTCTGAGTCGCTTCGCTCCTACCTTGATCCCTACAGAAGTAGAGAAGGCCGAGAAGTTTTTCGACGGACTAAATATTGAGCTACAAAAACTGATTGGATCCATTGTGCCTACATCTTATCCGGACGTCCTTGCTGCAGCAAGATGCATGGAGCGCATCATCAGGAGAGAAACCAGTCTGAAGCGATCATCCACTTCAGCACTCGCCGGAGCACCACAAGAAGAAGCTACAAAAAGACCTCACATACACCAGCCACCAGGAGCATCTCCACAGGCAATACCTGTCTGTCCATATTGTCGCAAGCGAGGCCATACTGAGAACGAGTGCAGACGAAAGAAGAAATTATGCATAGTTTGCGGATCCAGTCAGCATTTATTAAGGGAATGCCCTGAGCGTCGAGATAGAGCACCAAGGGTAAACCAACAAGCATTTCCAGTACCGAGGCCAACCTATCCAACATTGGAAGAACCACAAACGGAAGTTCAAGAAGTTCTACCACCAGTTCCAGGAGGATATCAACCGAGGCCACCTTTGATACCCCAGGCACTGCTCTTCCAGCAAGCTCAGCATCAGCAGAGGAATCGACGACAAGGACGTGGACAAGCCCTGATGATGACCTTGGAGAACGCACAGATTCATGGAGTAGCTAATGCGCGTAAGTGATTCGTAGTTATCTCGTTCCTGGTATTGCTTTACTTCGTGCCTGCTGGTTCGTGACCCTAGACTTGACCTAATAATTTAAACTTGTTAATAATAGATAACCTAGTAATCAACTAGTAATTTTAAACTTGCTAATTTAGTAATAACCTAAAATTGTTTTTTTAGAATAACAAAGAATGCTTATAAATGATAACCTGATAAATTTTTAAAGGATAAAGCTGGTTTTCTAAAACTGTAATTTCTAAATTTCCTACATTCAGGAAATTTTATAAGTTTAAGGAAATAATTTTTCCTAGGTGCTCCTTGACTTTGATGTGCTTCGAATAAATGGTTGCAACCGTGTCATCTCTGTTGACCGGTTATTCTTTGATTGCGAGGACGCAATCCTCTTAAGAGGGGTAGATTGTAATCCCCCTGATTTTCAAATTTTGATAAATTGAATTTTTCACATTTTTTGGGTAATTTTTAGGATTTTTCTGTAATTAAATACAGGTGTTTTAATTATTAAAAGATTTTTAAATGAAAATAAATAATATTAAAATATTATGAAAATAATATTTTATGGTGTAAAATAAAAAACTAGACATAGGGTAATTTTTCGGGAATTTATTGGGCCCTGGATCTATTTTTTAAACACCTAAAAGTAATTATTTAATTAATTATCTAAATTATTAATTAGTTAATTATTTTTTAAATAAAACCAACCGGCCCGGTCCAAGCCCACTGGACCCAGGCCCACAGGCCAGCCCAGCCCGCTCACCCTACCGGGTCGGGTCGGACACGACCGCCAGAATCCGACCCGACCCATTATCAACCCTAACCCTTGAATCAAAGCAGCCCGACCCTTCGCCTGGCCGGCGGCCGTTTCCGCCGCAGTGGCCGCCGGCCGACCCTTCGGTTCGGCTCCCCCGGAACCGGCGACTTCTTTCCTTCCTCTTCCGACCAACGTCCGGCCCTCCCTCTGCCAGCAAGCCCTATATAAACCTAGCCTTGGCCGCCGGATTTCCCCCTTGACTTTCACCCTCTCCGGCGACCTCCAAACCATCTCCGACCACCCTGTGACACCGCTCCGACCACCAGGACCGGTCCGCCCAGCCTCCAGCATCTGATTTCGGCCGCCCTCGACCGTCGGGACCCCGACCAGAACCTCCAGCGAGCCGACCCAGTGTTTCTCCCCCTTTCTCCGGCGCTGATCCGGCCATCCAGGGCGTCGACGACTACCCAGGACCGGCGCCGCCTTCGCCTGAACCCCAGGCCGACTCCTGCAGACGCGGACACGACCCAGGACGCGAGTTCGAGCCTAGACACGACCGGACACAAGATCCACAGACAGGACACAGCCCTAATTCAGACGCGTGTCGGACACGATTCTAACTTGGTTTTCAGGTCCAGTTCAGGTACCCATAACTTTTGACTCGTAGCTCCGATTTTAATTTCGTCAATTATATCGCGTAGCCTGTATGACCCTCTCAGTGCCCGGACAAACCGCTCGGGGCATCGCGATCTGTGGTGATCGCACACCGCGATCCAAAAACAGGAAAAACTTAGTCCTGTTTCACCCCGGAATCGAGTACGCCCCGCCAAACGGGACGACTTGGTCGCGTGCGGTCTTTACCGATACGTGCGGGTCGTTGATACGGATGTGCGGGCTTTCGCAGAAGCTGATTCGGATGTGCGTACACACCGGAATCAGTGCGTATCCGCGGACATCGCCCCGTATCCGACTTTTCTGATTCTCGCTGTAACTTAGTGTACACACGTCAAATCAAGACGAAACTTGCTCCATCGGACTCGTAGCAATACGCTGGTCCTGTGAGCCAAGTTTGGTTCGATTTTGAGAACGTTGACAAAATCGTGTGTCGTGGGCCCCACAGGCTACATGCGACGGGCGATTTTGAGAACGGCTCATCGGAATCCAATTCTGGAAGTTCCGTTGGGTTCGTATCATCGTTCCTGACCTGTTGATACTAAGTTGGATAGAATTGGAGACCTTTGACCCTGGCGCATTTTTCGGTGCAAAGTGGCCCACATCTGGACCCCGCCTTGACCTGAAATTGTCGTTTTTGCCCTTGTCTCCAAATTAGACTCATGGACAGGCGTTTCTAGCTGATTAATATTTTCTGGATCTGATGGTGATGTCGATTTCAGCAACCGGAGTACTGCCTGCAAATCCCGCTGAAGTCAGAGCCATAATTGGAGCAGGAACCCCAGGCAAGTGTACCTTGCCAGTCTCTGCAGTTTTGATACTTGTTCCTTGATATATATACTTGTTGTACATGCTTCAACCTAGGACCGTGTGACTTACTTAGCGTCCGATTATAGTCGGGTGCCAACTTCGTACGCGGAGTTGTGTAACGTCACATAGACTTGGACACCGAGACCCTATACTCCTCGTGCTTGCATTATCAAGTACTTTATACCCAGGACACCTGACACTATTCATGATACAAAATCGTCCTAAGATATTCATGGTGATTCTGTATAGGATATAGTTTTCATGACTTATTCCTTTGCCTAGATATTATATGACTGGATGCATTAGTTATGATCCTGTATGGCATGGACGTGAGACGTCGTGGACATGAGATGCATGATTACATTGGGTGGGAAGAGTCACACAAACTACAGGTTGATTATATATATATTATGCCGGCGTCTTAGTCTCACTACGAGCTAGACAACCACATGATATCACTGCTACCGGCTCCCCGACACAGAGCTTGTAGTGGTTTCAGCCTGAGTTCTAGTGCTACTCTTATCTTGCATATCAATTAGATGGTTATATAGTCTACCTTATTGTTTCATTTATTTCCTGCACTGCATTATATTTTGGCTTGTGTTTTCTGTACCTTGCTATGTCCCCTGAGGACCTAGAATGGATTATATCCCCAGATTTAGCAGACGAGTTCGACCAAGAGATATACAGAACATGAGCTTTAGCAGGAGCAGAAGCAGGAATAGGAGCAGGCACTGGAGAAGTATCAGATCAAATAGTCAAGTGACATCTACGGTATCTTCTGAGTATATACTGTTCCCATACTCAGTATTTTGTTGATGTCATCATTCTTGTATCTTGACAGTTGTATCAGACTTATATTGGGTTGTTCCATGATATATTTACTTGTGACTTGCTGTTGATATTTATTTCCTCTTGTTGATTTTGATATATTCTTTCTGTGGATGAGATTAGTAGACCCTGAATATGGTTATAATACAGCTTAAGTATGCCCCGATGGATCCATTAAATTGGGATGTCCATCGGTGCGTGCTGCTGGCCATCGCCACGTGTCCAGTCCCTCGATATTTTGGGACTGGGGCGTGACATGGTTTTTGTGGTGGCCCATGCAGGTCAACGACTAAATTGTTCGGTTTCAACTTAGGGACCGAACAGGCCTGCAATAAGAATAGGATAAGTTTTAGGATCTCATCCACTTGCTTGAAACGTTCTTGATATCCATATCAGATTCAAATCAATTTCTTGAATTGTATCCTGCCTTGATTCCTGTACGCCTCTTATTGTTTATTTTGGTTGCAGAGTTATGGATTCACAAACAAACGATGAGACTCCTGCAATATCACCATGGGATGCTTTGGTAACCAATGAAGAGGAAGTAACACCAATAGAAGAAGGTCAATCCGCTCAGCAACGTAGTCAAGCGAATCCGTATGCCTCGAAAATCTAGCAAGATGACATTCCACCACTGACGCAATTTACTCCACCAATGCCCGTAATTCCACCAGGGTAGGCTATGGACGGGCATCAGATATTACAAATAATCTACGCAATGATGCAAGCTCAACAACAAATTCAACAAGAGGCTCTGCGTCATGAGGCAGAGAACTTGAGGAGCGGCATAGTACTCGCACTAGAGCAGGCAGATTTACCAGCACGCCGGCCAACGACGGGCTCTATTTCTGACTTCCGCCAGCTGAAGCCCCGTACCTTCTCAGGGAAAGAAGAGCACACTGAAGTTCATGAATGGCTCACCAACACTCAATATCAATTAGAAGCAGCTGAGATTCTAAGAGAACGTTGGATGACTGCCGTTAGAATGCAGTTGACGGACAATGCACATCACTGGTGGCTATCTGAGGAGACACGGCTCGGACCAGACCGAGTCACTTGGGAAGAGTTCTCTAGACTCTTTCAGGAGATGTACATACCAGCTATCGCTCGATCAGAACTTCAGGACAAGTTTAATCGCCTCACTCAGGATGCTATGACGGTGGAAGAGTACAACGCCGAGTTCATTCGTCTGAGTCGCTTCGCTCCTACCTTGATCCCTACAGAAGTAGAGAAGGCCGAGAAGTTTTTCGACGGACTAAACATTGAGCTACAGAAACTGATTGGATCCGTTGCGCCTACATCTTATCCGGACGTCCTTGCTGCAGCAAGACGCATGGAGCGCATCATCAGGAGAGAAACCAGTCTGAAGCGATCATCCACTTCAGCACTCGCCGGAGCACCACAAGAAGAAGCTACAAAAAGACCTCACATACATCAGCCACCAGAAGCATATCCACAGGCAATACCTGTCTGTCCATATTGTCGCAAGTGAGGCCATACTGAGAACGAGTGCAGACGAAAGAAGAAATTATGCATAGTTTGCGGATCCAGTCAGCATTTATTAAGGGAATGCCCTGAGCGTCGAGATAGAGCACCAAGGGTAAACCAACAAGCATTTCCAGTACCGAGGCCAACCTATCTAACATTGGAAGCACCACAAACGGAAGTTCAAGAAGTTCTACTACCAGTTCCAGGAGGATATCAGCCGAGGCCACCTTTGATACCCCAGGCACTGCTCTTCCAGCAAGTTCAGCATCAGCAGAGGAATCGACGACAAGGACGCAGACAAGCCCTGATGATGACCTTGGAGAACGCGCAGATTCATGGAGTAGCTAATGCGCGTAAGTGATTCGTAGTTATCTCGTTCCTGGTATTGCTTTACTTCGTGCCTGCTGGTTCGTGACCCTAGACTTGACCTAATAATTTAAACTTGTTAATAATAGATAACCTAGTAATCAACTAGTAATTTTAAACTTGCTAATTTAGTAATAACCTAAAATTGTTTTTTTAGAATAACAAAGAATGCTTATAAATGATAACCTGATAAATTTTTAAAGGATAAAGCTGGTTTTCTAAAACTGTAATTTCTAAATTTCCTACATTCAGGAAATTTTATAAGTTTAAGGAAATAATTTTTCCTAGGTGCTCCTTGACTTTGATGTGCTTCGAACAAATGGTTGCAACCGTGTCATCTCTGTTGACCGGTTATTCTTTGATTGCGAGGACGCAATCCTCTTAAGGGGGGTAGATTGTAATCCCCCTGATTTTCAAAATTTGATAAATTGAATTTTTCATATTTTTCTGGTAATTTTTAGGATTTTTCTGTAATTAAATACAGGTGTTTTAATTATTAAAGGATTTTTAAATGATAATAAATAATATTAAAATATTATGAAAATAATATTTTATGGTGTAAAATAAAAAACTAGACATAGGGTAATTTTCCGAAAATTTATTGGGCCCTGGATCTATTTTTTAAACACCTAAAAGTAATTATTTAATTAATTATCTAAATTTTTAAATAGTTAATTATTTTTTAAATAAAACCAACCGCTGGCCCTCCCTCTGCCAGCAAGCCCTATATAAACCTAGCCTTGGCCGCCGGATTTCCCCCTTGACTTTCACCCTCTCCGGCGACCTCCAAACCATCTCCGACCACCCTGTGACACCGCTCCGACCACCAGGACCGGTCCGCCCAGCCTCTAGCATCTGATTCCGGCTGCCCTCGACCGTCGGGACCCCGACCAGAACCTCCAGCGAGCCGATCCAGTATTTCTCCCCCTTTCTCCGGTGCTGATCCGGCCATCCAGGGCGTCGACGACCACCCAGGACCAGCGCCGCCTTCGCCTGAACCCCAGGCCGACTCCTGCAGACGCGGACACGACCCAGGACGCGAGTTCGAGCCTGGACACGACCGGACACAAGATCCACAGACAGGACACAGCCCTAATTCAGACGCGTGTCGGACACGATTCTAACTTGGTTTTCAGGTCCATTTCAGGTACCCATAACTTTTGACTCGTAGCTCCGATTTTAATTTCGTCAATTGTATCGCGTAGCCTGTATGACCCTCTCGGTGCCCGGATAAACCGCTCGGGGCATCGCGATCTGTGGTGATCGCATACCGCGATCCAAAAATAGGAAAAACTTAGTCCTGTTTTACCCCAGAATCGAGTACGCTCCGCCAAACGGGACGACTTGGTCGCGTGCGGTCTTTACCGATACGTGCGGGTCGTTGATACGGACGTGCGGGCTTTCACAGAAGCTGATTCGGATGTGCGTACACACTGGAATCAGTGCGTATCCGCGGACATCGCCCCGTATCCGACTTTTCTGATTCTCGCTGTAATTTAGTGTATACACGTCGAATCGAGACGAAACTTACACCATCGGACTCGTAGCAATACGCTGGTTCTGTGAGCCAAGTTTGGTTCGATTCTGAGAATGTTGACAAAATCGTGTGTCGTGTGCCCCACAGGCTCCACCCGACGGGCGATTTTGAGAACGGCTCATCGGAATCCAATTCTGGAAGTTCTGTTGGGTTCGTATCATCGTTCCTGACCTGTTGACACTAAGTTGGACAGAATTGGAGACCTTTGACCCTGGCGCATTTTTTGGTGCAAAGTGGCCCACATCTGGACCCCGCCTTGACCCGAAATTGTCGTTTTTGCTCTTGTCTCCAAATTGGACTCAAGGACAGGTGTTTCTAGCTGATTAATATTTTCTGGATCTGATGGTGATGTCAATTTCAGCAACCGGAGTACTGCCTGCAAATCCCGCTGAAGTCAGAGCCACAATTGGAGCAGGAACCCCAGGCAAGTGTACCTTGCCAATCTCAGCTATTTTGATACTTGTTCCTTGATATATATACTTGTTGTACATGCTTCAACCTAGGACCGTGTGACTTACTTAGCGTCCGATTATAGTCGGGTGCCAACTTCGTACGCGGAGTTGTGTAACGTCACATAGACTTGGACACCGAGACCCTATACTCCTCGTGCTTGCATTATCAAGTACTTTATACCCAGGACACCTGACACTATTCATGATACAGAATCGTCCTGAGATATTCATGGTGATTCTGTATAGGATACAGTTTTCATGACTTATTCCTTTGCCTAGATATTATATGACTGGATGCATTAGTTATGATCCTGTATGGCATGGACATGAGACGTCGTGGACATGAGATACATGATTACATTGGGTGGGAAGAGTCACACAAACTACAGGTTGATTATATATATATTATGTCGGCGTCTTAGTCTCACTACGAGCTAGACAACCACATGATATCACTGCTACCGGCTCCCCGACACAGAGCTTGTAGTGGTTTCAGCCTGAGTTCTAGTGCTATTCTTATCTTGCATATCACTTAGATGGTTATATAGTCTACCTTATTATTTCATTTATTTCCTGCACTGCATTATATTTTGGCTTGTGTTTTCTGTACCTTGCTATGTCCCCTGAGGACCTGGAATGGATTATATCCCCAGATTTAGCAGACGAGTTCGACCAAGAGATATACAGAACAGGAGCTTTAGCAGGAGCAGAAGCAGGAATAGGAGCAGGCACTGGAGAAGTATCAGATCAAATAGTCAAGTGACATCTACGGTATCTTCTGAGTATATACTGTTCCCATACTCAGTATTTTGTTGATGTCATCATCTTGTATCTTGACAGTTGTATCGGACTTATATTGGGTTGTTCCATGATATATTTACTTGTGACTTGCTGTTGATGTTTATTTCCTCTTGTTGATTTTGATATATTCTTTCTGTGGATGAGATTAGTAGACCCTGAATATGGTTATAATACAGCTTAAGTATGCCCCGATGGATCCATTAAATTAGGATGTCCATCGGTGCGTGCTGCTGGCCATCGCCACGTGTCCAGTCCCTCGGTATTTTGGGACTGGGGCGTGACATGGTTTTTGTGGTGGCCCATGCAGGTCAACGACTAAATTGTTCGATTTCAACTTAGGGACCGAACAGGCCTGCAATAAGAATATGATAAGTTTTAGGATCTCATCCACTTGCTTGAAACGTTCTTGATATCCATATCAGATTCGAATCAATTTCTTGAATTGCATCCTGCCTTGATTCCTGTACGCCTCTTATTGTTTATTTTGGTTGCAGAGTTATGGATTCATAAACAAACGATGATACTCCTGCAATATCACCATGGGATGCTTTGGTAACCAATAAAGAGGAAGTAACACCAGCAGAAGAAGGTCAATCCGCTCAGCAACGTAGTCAAGCGAATCCGTATGCCTCAGAAATCCAGCAAGATGACATTCCTCCATCGACGCAATTTACTCCACCAATGCCCGTAATTCCACCAGGGCAGGCTATGGACGGGCATCAGATATTACAAATAATCTACGCAATGATGCAAGCTCAACAACAAATTCAACAAGAGGCTCTGCGTCATGAGGCAGAGAACTTGAGGAGCGGCATAGTAATCGCACTAGAGCAGGCAGATTTACCAGCACGCCGACCAACGACGGGCTCTATTTCTGACTTCCGCCAGCTGAAGCCCCGTACCTTCTTAGGGAAAGAAGAGCACACTGAAGTTCATGAATGGCTCACCAACACTCAATATCAATTAGAAGCAGCTGAGATTCCAAGAGAACGTTGGATGACTGCCGTCAGAATGCAGTTGACGGACAATGCACATCACTGGTGGCTATCTGAGGAGACACGGCTCGGACCAGACCGAGTCACTTGGGAAGAGTTCTCTAGACTCTTTCAGGAGATGTACATACCAGCTATCGCTCGATCAGAACTTTGGGACAAGTTTAATCGCCTCACTCAGGATGCTATGACGGTGGAAGAGTTTAACGTCGAGTTCATTCGTCTGAGTCGCTTCGCTCCTACCTTGATCCCTACAGAAGTAGAGAAGGCCGAGAAGTTTTTTGACGGACTAAATATTGAGCTACAGAAACTGATTGGATCCGTTGCGCCTACATCTTATCCGGACGTCCTTGCTGCAGCAAGACGCATGGAGCGCATCATCAGGAGAGAAACCAGTCTGAAGCGATCATCCACTTCAGCACTCGCCGGAGCACCACAAGAAGAAGCTACAAAAAGACCTCACATACACCAGCCACCAGGAGCATCTCCACAGGCAATACCTGTCTGTCCATATTGTCGCAAGCGAGGCCATACTGAGAACGAGTGCAGACGAAAGAAGAAATTATGCATAGTTTGCGGATCCAGTCAGCATTTATTAAGGGAATGCCCTGAGCGTCGAGATAGAGCACCAAGGGTAAACCAACAAGCATTTCCAGTACTGAGGCCAACCTATCCAATATTGGAAGCACCACAAACGGAAGTTCAAGAAGTTCTACCACCAGTTCCAGGAGGATATCAACCGAGGCCACCTTTGATACCCCAGGCACTGCTCTTCCAGCAAGCTCAGCATCAGCAGAGGAATCGACGACAAGGACGTGGACAAGCCCTGATAATGACCTTGGAGAACGCGCAGATTCATGGAGTAGCTAATGCGCGTAAGTGATTCATAGTTATCTCGTTCCTGGTATTGCTTTACTTCGTGCCTGCTGGTTCGTGACCCTAGACTTGACCTAATAATTTAAACTTGTTAATAATAGATAACCTAGTAATCAACTAGTAATTTTAAACTTGCTAATTTAGTAATAACCTAAAATTGTTTTTTTAGAATAACAAAGAATGCTTATAAATGATAACCTGATAAATTTTTAAAGGATAAAGCTGGTTTTCTAAAACTGTAATTTCTAAATTTCCTACATTCAGGAAATTTTATAAGTTTAAGGAAATAATTTTTCCTAGGTGCTCCTTGACTTTGATGTGCTTCGAATAAATGGTTGCAACCGTGTCATCTCTGTTGACCGGTTATTCTTTGATTGCGAGGACGCAATCCTCTTAAGGGGGGTAGATTGTAATCCCCCTAATTTTCAAAATTTGATAAATTGAATTTTTCATATTTTTCTGGTAATTTTTAGGATTTTTCTGTAATTAAATACAGGTGTTTTAATTATTAAAGAATTTTTAAATGATAATAAATAATATTAAAATATTATGAAAATAATATTTTATGGTGTAAAATAAAAAACTAGACATAGGGTAATTTTTCGAGAATTTATTGGGCCCTGGATCTATTTTTTAAACACCTAAAAGTAATTATTTAATTAATTATCTAAATTATTAATTAGTTAATTATTTTTTAAATAAAACCAACCGGCCCGGCCCAAGCCCACTGGACCCAGGCCCACAGGCCAGCCCAGCCCGCTCACCCTACCGGGTCGGGTCGGACCCGACCGCCAGAATCCGACCCGATCCATTATCAACCCTAACCCCTGAATCAAAGCAGCCCGACCCTTCGCCTGGCCGGCGGCCGTTTCCGCCGCCGTGGCCGCCGGCCGACCCTTCGGTTCGGCTCCCCCGCAACCGGCGACTTCTTCCCTTCCTCTTTCGACCAACGTCCGGCCCTCCCTCTGCCAGCAAGCCCTATATAAACCTAGCCTTGGCCGCCGGATTTCCCCCTTGACTTTCACCCTCTCCGGCGACCTCCAAACCATCTCCGACCACCCTGTGACACCGCTCCGACCACCAGGACCGGTCCGCCCAGCCTCCAGCATCTGATTCCGGCCGCCCTCGACCGTCGGGACCCCGACCAGAACCTCCTGCGAGCCGACCCAGTGTTTCTCCCCCTTTCTCCGTCGCTGATCCGGCCATCCAGGCCATCGAAGACAACCCAGGACTGGCGCCGCCTTCGCCTGAACCCCAGGCCGACTCCTGCAGACGCGGACACGACCCAGGACGCGAGTTCGAGCCTAGACACGACCGGACACAAGATCCACAGACAGGACACAGCCCTAATTCAGACGCGTGTCGGACACGATTCTAACTTATTTTTCAGGTCCAGTTCAGGTACCCATAACTTTTGACTCGTAGCTCCGATTTTAATTTCGTCAATTGTATCGCGTAGCCTGTATGACCCTCTCGGTGCCCGGACAAACCGCTCGGGACATCGCGATCTGTGGTGATCGCACACCGCGATCCAAAAACAGGAAAAACTTAGTCCTGTTTCACCCCGGAATCGAGTACGCCCCGCCAAACGGGATGACTTGGTCGCGTGCGGTCTTTACCGACACATGCGGGTCGTTGATACGGACGTGCGGGCTTTCACAGAAGCTGATTCGGATGTGCGTACACACCGTAATCAGTGCGTATCCGCGGACATCGCCCCGTATCCAACTTTTCTGATTCTCGCTGTAACTTAGTGTACACACGTCGAATCGAGACGAAACTTGCGCCATCGGACTCGTAGCAATACGCTGGTCCTGTGAGCCAAGTTTGGTTCGATTCTGAGAATGTTGACAAAATCGTGTGTCGTGGGCCCCACAGGCTCCACCCGACGGGCGATTTTGAGAACGGCTCATCGGAATCCAATTCTGGAAGTTCCGTTGGGTTCGTATCATCGTTCCTGACCTGTTGACACTAAGTTGGATAGAATTGGAGACCTTTGACCCTAGCGCATTTTTCTGTGCAAAGTGGCCCACATTTGGACCCCGCCTTGACCCGAAATTATCGTTTTTGCCCTTGTCTCCAAATTGGACTCAAGAACAGACGTTTCTAGCTGATTAATATTTTCTGGATCTGATGGTGATGTCGATTTCAACAACCGGAGTACTGCCTGCAAATCCTGCTGAAGTCAGAGCCACAATTGGAGCAGGAACCCCAGGCAAGTGTACCTTGCCAATCTCTGCAGTTTTGATACTTGTTCCTTGATATATATACTTGTTGTACATGCTTCAACCTAGGACCGTGTGACTTAATTAGCGTCCGATTATAGTCGGGTGCCAACGTCGTACGCGGAATTGTGTAACGTCACATAGACTTGGACACCGAGACCCTATACTCCTCGTGCTTGCATTATCAAGTACTTTATACCCAGGACACCTGACACTATTCATGATACAGAATCGTCCTGAGATATTCATGGTGATTCTGTATAGGATACAATTTTTATGACTTATTCCTTTGCCTAGATATTATATGACTGGATGCATTAGTTATGATCCTGTATGGCATGGACATGAGACGTCGTGGACATGAGATGCATGATTACATTGGGTAGGAAGAGTCACACAAACTACAGGTTGATTATATATATATTATGCCGGCGTCTTAGTCTCACTACGAGCTAGACAACCACATGATATCACTGCTACCGGCTCCCCGACACAGAGCTTGTAGTGGTTTCAGCCTGAGTTCTAGTGCTACTCTTATCTTGCATATAACTTAGATGGTTATATAGTCTACCTTATTATTTCATTTATTTCCTGCACTGTATTATATTTTGGCTTGTGTTTTCTGTACCTTGCTATGTCCCCTGAGGACCTGGAATGGATTATATCCCCAGATTTAGCACACGAGTTCGACCAAGAGATATACAGAACAGGAGCTTTAGCAGGAGCAGAAGCAGGAATAGGAGCAGGCACTGGAGAAGTATCAGATCAAATAGTCAAGTGACATCTACGGTATCTTCTGAGTATATACTGTTCCCATACTCAGTATTTTGTTGATGTCATCATTCTTGTATCTTGACAGTTGTATCAGACTTATATTGGGTTGTTCCATGATATATTTACTTGTGACTTGCTGTTGATGTTTATTTTCTCTTGTTGATTTTGATATATTCTTTCTGTGGATGAGATTAGTAGACCCTGAATATAGTTATAATACAGCTTAAGTATGCCCCGATGGATCCATTAAATTGGGATGTCCATCGGTGCGTGCTGCTGGCCATCGCCACGTGTCCAGTCCCTCGGTATTTTGGGACTGGGGCATGACAAAGGCCGTTTGAGGACTTCTCCTATTTTATGCGAACCTGTACAAAACTCCAAATTACGCCAGGATAAGTTTGTCTGCGTAAAGAAGACCCGCTTCACGGAAAAATACGCTCCTCAAACGAATGATGGATCGTATGCTACTCACGTGGCTGAACTGCTGTATTCTTATGGCAGGGAGAGAGTTATGGTTCCCAATCTCCATGCCCCTACTGATGTAAAAAGGCAGAATAAGCCTTCTTCTTCTTCGGTTAACCCCCCTGATTTGCATGATTTCTTGATCCAGAAGCGTAAAGACAAGGGATCTTCTAATATGTCTATTACACCCCCTAGGGAGCATTATTGTAATAGTCATAAAGTTTTAATTAACTACTGCTGTTCTAAGGCAAAATGGTCAGTTTTTGACCGGTTGAACTACTTTTTGTCCCTACAGGAAGAAGAACCGACATTCACATCAGTAAACATGGCTTCACACATTCCTAGAGGAAGGTCAAGTTCAAGACGTCATCCCTCTAGAACTCCAAGCCAAAGAAGATTTGACAGACTCCTTGAGAATATTGAAGCAGGGATTTTTTGAAATACTCGCTCGAGGTCGCGACAATCGGCTTTATATTCTTCCGATTTTGACACTGGGGGTCGCCAGTTTCCTGAATGTGATACTGAAGTATAGACTCGATCTCTACAGAGATCTATACCAATCCCTCAGTAGCATCCAGAGAAATAAGAGTTTATGCCATTGGAGATGAACATGAAGAGGCTTCCCCATCAGGAAGTACTAAGCAACGAATCGCTGTATTGGAAGCATCGCTTAAAGATATTTATTCCATGATGGAGAGTATGCGCCAGATGTTGGTGACTCAATATCCAGCTACGATAGCCCAAGCATCGGTTCCTCCGACTCAACTACGTGTGGGGGTGGATATGCTACCATCCAACGCAAGTCAGGAGTCTGTTCCAAATCAAGAGTCAACGGCTCCTCAACCTCTTAACCCAGAGAATATATTGACTCCTGTTGGAGTTACAATACAACTAACCTCTCACCTCTCTGCTGTCCCTTTCCCAGATGAAGATCCGATGCAGGCAGTTCGGGAATTGAAAGCCCAATTTGATGCCTTGAAGCATAAGGATCAGCTCAAGAAGTTGGGAATCAACCAGCCATACCCAGCTGTCTGGGATGAGATCCCTTTCCCACCAAAATACAAGCCACGGGCTATGTTTTTGTTTGAGGGAAAGACCTCACCAAGCCAGTATATGAATTACTTCAGCATGATGACGGTGTTGCTGCAGGAGAATGACGCCCTTCTCACTCGGGTATTTAAGGGCTGTCTGTCTGGAGTGGCCTACCAATGGTACCGTAGTCTAGCAGACAACTGCATTACTTCTTTTGAAGATTTCAAGACTCTGTTCTTCGCTCGATTCTACGAAGGAGGGATGGACATGTCTATGTCTTCGCTCATCGAAGTTAAGCAGAAGGAAAAAGAGAACGTTCGTACTTTTATTGAACGTTTTCGTTAGACTACTTTGCAGATGCCTCCTGGAGTTCCAGATTCTGTCTTGGTGGACATTTGCAGGAAGAACCTTCTCCCACTGATTTCAGTGTTCACGGGACCATATCAGTTCCATGATTGGCCCTCGTTTATTATCTCAGCAGTAGCCGCTGAAGATAATAGTAGGAAGGCGCGTGACAATGGAATCATGATCTCTACCTCTGATAGAGGGAAGCGATCATCCTCCAATAGCGACCATACTTGTTGTTCCAAAGAAAAGGAAGCTCTGGCGATCAACACGTCTAGGCAACATACTCCAGTGACTACGCAGACGAATCCTGGGACTTCCAGGCCTAAAGAAGAATATTCTTTTGACGACGACGATATTCCGAGCATATTCAATTGTCTAGTCAAAAGTGGCAAGCTTACACTTCCCGAGGTAAAGCGGCCAAATGAAGTTGGCAGTACCAATAACCCTAAGTACTGTATTTTCTACAGATACATACATCATCCTACAAAGGCATATTATGTACTAAAAAGGAAAATTCAGGAGTTGATCGACGCCAAGGCCATCACTCTGTGTAATAGCGAGAAGACGGTCACTGCCAACATAATCTCACTCCAGTTTGGCAATCTGCCCCCTCAGGAAGTCCCGGATGGTGTGGTACCTATTCCACGGGCGATGATGAACATTATTAATCTTCCTCCGACCAGGGGTCAAAATCATGACCTAGTACCCCTAACTACCATGGTAGGGAGATCATGTGGGTTTATCCTAATCTGGTGTCAAAAATTGAGGAAGAGACTCAAGCTACTAAAGCTAAGTCTAAAAAGAACTCAAGATATAAACTATGCCATATGGTTGTAATATTCCCGACATCGAAGGAAGAGGCTTTGGCAACCGGAACCCGGTCAGGAAAAGCCTACCTCAAAGACTATGGAGGAAACCAGGGGGAAGCAACGACAGACACTTCAGCTGCCAAACTGCCAGAGCCTGAACCTGTTATACTAGAGGCAGGTCCTTCTAGACCAACTTCGGGGGACAAAGACAAGCAAAAAGAAGTTTGTTTTGATAAACCTTTGAAGAATATTAAAAATAAAGGTTTAGAAAAACCATATAACTTCGATATTTTGGCTCAGTTGGCTAATACTCTAGCCAGATTGTCTATTTTTGAGCTACTTAGGCTATCCAAAGACACTCGTCAAGCCTTGAGTGAAGTGTTAATGCAAGCATATGTATTCTTGACTCAGCTCAAATCCCCTGATAAAGAGCCCGTGGCATGTCCTCAATGCCATAGTGTAATGGAGATGGTCCCTAACATCACTTTCACGCAAGAGGACATGTTGTTGAAACATAACAAGCATGACATGCCTCTTTATTGTACCAGATATATTGGCTCCATGGAGGTAGACCGGATTCATATAGATCTGGGATCGTCGATCAGCATTATCCCTCATAGTCTACTAAGACCATTTAGAATTCCTACAGGCAAACTGGCTTACACTACCACTACAATCATGGGCTTCAATGCCAGGAAAAGCAAGCTGTTAGGGAAGATTCGTCTGAGGATCCAGATTGGTGACCTTAGATCAGTGACTACATACAACATCATTGATTCAGAGGTGTCTTACAATATTCTGTTGGGCAGACCATGGATCCACGACCACAATATTGTCCCTTCAACTCTATACCAATGCTTCAAATATGTTGGCGCCCAAGGGACAATGAAAATAGAGTTTGCTGATCTCAATCCTTTCAAAAGAATTGAGTCCTACTATTCTGATGCCATGTTGTACACCCAAGACTACATGAAGGAGGTGTCAGGCAGGACGGAGGAAGAATCCCATCGGGAGCCAGGAGAACCATCTGCTGAGCAAACTTTGTCAATCCAGGTGAAAGGGCGAACTACTCGTCCGAAAGTCATGGAACCCATGGCTATCCACTTGGGCAAAACCAAATCTGGAGGAGGAAGGGATCCCCTAGTGATCATTCTGAACCAGAAGCCTCCACCTTTGGTCATCAACCTTAGGCACAACAAGCAGCCGACTGATGTAAATACAGCCGGGAACGTAGTTTCTGACGATAATAAAGATTCTCTTTTCCAGTATACTGACGCTCAATTTTCTAATCAGGAATCCTCCTCCCATAACGATATAGAGCCTATAGCACAAAAATTCTTGGAAGCTATAGACTTCTATCAGCCGTATGTGTGGGAAATAACGTCAACATCTAATGTCATCACGACATATGGGCTACATGAAGATTCTATTTTTATTGTTCCACCTACTCGCAACGATCAGCATCCAATAGTCTTCGGTCGCATATGAAATAGACCGATTATACAAGAAGATTATTCTCACAAGTCTGATGCTGGAAAAATGCAGATCCACAGATATAGCCCACAGGCTTTGAAAATTATGCAAAGCATGGGTTATGACTTAAAGTTGGAGCCAGGCCTCAACTATGGAAAAGGCAGACAAATGTCGTTGCATGGTGGTCCCTATTGTCAACAAACTCATTTCAGGTTAGGGTATACCACATCTCTTGCAACTTCGAACAACTCTGAGTCAAGTGGGGAGACCATTTCCTCTTCTCAGGATGGTTTGTCGTCCTCCGATTTATTTGATGAACTCAAACGGGGATTATCAGTAAATACGGTGTTGACAGATTCTCTCAAAGCAGAGGAACAAGAATTTGAGCCATTTGAAGATAAATCCTGGGCACAACAGATGGATACACAATGGAAACTCCGGTTCGAACAAAAAGAACCACCCACTGAAGATAAAGTTATCCAAGTTAATGTTGGAGATAAATTTTCACCAAAGCCGATATTTATCAGTAACAATCTTTCCGAAGAAGAAAGGGAAGAAATGATCTGGCTGATAAATAATATATCGATGTCTTTGCTTGGAACTATGAGGATATGCCAGGTCTTGATCCAAAAGTGGCTACCCATAAACTCAACATACTGTCCAATTCAAAGCCTGTAAAATAATACCAACGTCGGTTCTGCCCGGATATGATGGATGTTATTAAAGCTAGAATCAAGAAATTGATAGCCTGCGGGTTCATCCGGGAAGAACAACATCCTGATTGGGTCGCTAATGTTATCCCGATCATGAAGAAAAGCGGGAAAGTTCGCATTTGCATTGACTTCCAAGATCTAAATTCGGCCTGCCCCAAAGACGAGTTCCCTCTTCTCATTACAAACGTCATGATCGATAATACGTGTGGCTTTGAGCGCATGTCTTTCATGGACGAATTTTTAGGATATAATCAAATTAAGATTTATCCTGAATATGAGAAGCATACTGCCTTTCGTATACCATTAGGGGTATATTGCTATACAGTCATGCCTTTTGGATTGAAGAATGCCGAGGCCACATATCAGCGAGCTATGAGTAACATATTCCATGAGCATCTACACAAAATGGTAGAATGTTACGTAGACGACATTGCTGTCAAAAGCTGCCTCAAGGATAACCACATCCAAGACTTGAAGACAGTATTCGAGTTGATGCGCCAATATTAACTCAAAATGAACCCTACAAAGTCCTTTCTTGGCGTATCTAGTGGCAAATTTCTGGGATTTGTCATTACCGCTAAAGGCATTCAAGTTGACCCTAATAAAGAAAAAGCTATCCTGGAAATGCGACCGCCCCGTAATCTGAGAGAACTCAGGGGATTTCAAGGTCGTCTAACTTACATCAGAAGATTCATATCCAACCTATCTGGAAGATGTTAACCTTTTTCTTGCCTGATGCAGAAAGGTGTGTTATTCGTAGGGACGAAGCTTGTCAGCAAGCGTTTAATGATATCAAATGCTATCTTACTAATCCTCCAGTTCTGGTGCCTCCCGTCATAGGAAGACCATTTTTGCTGTATGTTCGAGCAATGGATCATTCTTTAGGGGCTCTTCTCGCACAGAAGAACAATGAGGGTCATGAACAGGCTATCTACTATTTAAGCAGGATGATGGTCGGAGCTGAACACCGGTACAATCCAGTGGAAAAAGAATGCTTGACCATAATGTTTGCCATTCAGAAGACGCGGCATTACGTGATGGGCCAAACTATTCATATCATCTCCAGAATCAATCCTCTTCGGGTATTGATGAATAAACCGAGTATTCTTAATTCCTGACTCGCGACTTGGGCGATGTTATTAACACTATATGATATGGTATACGTCCCTCAGAAGTCCATGAAAGGTCAAGCCTTAGCTGATTTCTTAGTTGCTCATCCAATTCCGGAAACCTCTAAATTATATGAAGACATTCCCGACAAAGTTGTAGAATATAATTCCGCAATGGAAGGTGATACATGGCAGCTATTCTTCGATAGTGCCTCCAGGACTGGTCCCAAGGGAAACGCGATTTCAGGAGTAGAAATTATTCTAGTGACTCTTGATAAACTCGTCATCTATCGAGCATATTCTCTTAGCGAACCCTGCTCTAATAATATGGCAGAGTATAATGCTCTACTCATCTTCAAGTCACGAAGGAATTGGATGTTGAATACCTGGAAGCTTTTGGTGATTCTCAGTTGATCGTCAATCAGGTCAGAGGAATATATGAAGTCCGCAATCCAGACCTCATTCCCTATCACCAAGCAACTATCGAGATAGCCATATCTTTTAAAGGATTCTTCTTAGAGCATGTGCCTCAATCTCAAAATTTGGAAGCTGATGTCTGGCCAGTCTAGCTGCAGATCTAGCTATTCCTATAAGAAGGCTGAATTCGATGATCCTTCTTAACAGAGATTTATTTTGGGTGAAAAAATAACTTTCACATAGAACGCAGCTATGCTATAAACATGCTTCCTCCTAAGATTGACTGGAGAAGTCCCTTTATAGACTTCGTATCATACGGAATCTTACCAGAGGATCCTAAAGAAGCAATATCTATCAAAAGACGATCATTACGTTTCTATTTTGATGCTTCTTCATAAAGTCTATATCGCCGAACATATGATGGACTGTTGTTACGATGTCTCTCCGATGATGATGCAAAGCGGGTTATCCTAGAAGCTCATGACGGAGTATGTGGAGCACATCAACCCGGTCCGAAGTTACAGGATCGTATCAGGAGGATGAGCTACTACTGGCCTACCATGATTGCAGATGCCGTAAAATATGCAAGACAATGCAAAGCCTGTCAGGTTCATATAAATTTTATACATCAGCCTTCTGAGTATTTACATCCTACCATTGCATCATGGCCCTTTGAAGCATGGGGTATGGATATCATTGGTCCTATTCATCCGTCGTTTCTAGAGGACATCGGTTCATATTGGCTATCACCGATTATTTCTCCAAATGGGCGGAGACGATCCCTCTTGCTGAGGTAAAGACATCCAACGTGATCAGCTTTATCAAATACCATATAATTTATCGCTTTGGGATACCCCGAAGGATAATTCATGACAACGGAGCTCAATTTATCAGCCAAGTATTTTACCGATTTTGCGATAAGAATCGGATACAAAATATGGCCTCAACGACATGTAATTCTGCTGCTAATGGTTTGGCAGAAGCCTTCAACAAAACTATCATCAAACTCTTAAAGAAGTTCATCTCTTCGAACAAAAAAGATTGGAATAAGAAGCTGGGAGAATGCCTCTGGGCATACCGCACAACGCTACGAACACCAACGGGTTGTACCCTATTTTCATTAGTTTACGGGTGTAAAGCAGTTCTCCCCATTGAAGTCCAAATTCCATCACTCAGAATAGCAGTGGCTAATGAGTTGACTCAGGAAAATAATGATCACTTAAGGCTTCAAGAGCTAGAAGGATTAGACGAGAAATGCCTTCAAGCTCAACAGCGTATTACGTTCTACCAGGCACGCATTTTCAAAGCTTTTAACCAAAAAATGAAGGAAAGAGTATTCAAAGTTGGTGAGCTAGTTTTAGCTGTGAAGAGGCCAATGATTATTACGCACAAAAGTAAGGGCAAATTTTAGCCCAAATGGGAGGGCCCTTATGTGATTGAAACGATATTTTCAAATGGTGCTTACAGATTAGCCAAGCCTAATGGAGATTTGATAATAGCTCCTATCAATGGCAAATTTCTGAAGAAGTACTATGTTTAATCTCCTTTGCTTCATGGAGTATGATGAAGATCTCATTCTGACGATACTACGTACAAAGACTGGTTGGATCATATTCTATCATGTTCTTATGACTTCTGAATAGATATGTTTAACTAATTTAAAACTTCAAAATCTATCACGTCCATATTACCTCTGATAGTGTTTTAAATACAAATTTAGTTAGAGCATATTCTATCATGTCCATATAACCTCTGAATAGATATATCCAGCTAAAACTTACCAAAAGTATATCACGTCCATATTACCTCTGATATCACTTTCATCCTAGCCTATCATTTATATTCTAAAATGATGGGTCCACAAAGTCAGAAGAAGTATCTTTATTATCTCTGGGAATAGCAAATTACAGAAGAAGCAAAAAGGTACATCATTGGGGAGGAGCAGTTAAATCGCGGATCTGTTGCGCCAAAGCAGCCATCCTCTCATTCCTGGAGTTCAAAATGTTAGTGCGAGCCCGTTCCAGCCTTGCCTCATCATTGCTCAAAAGAGATAGTTCGGACAGAGAATCAACAAAACTGGCGTGGATGACACCCGCATGTGCCAAGTTCTGCTGAGCTGTCTTCACTTGGCCCTCAAATACATCACGAGCTACCGATGCCTTGAGAAGCCTCTCCCTTGTCTGATCAAGTTCAGCTTTCAATTCTCGAACCCTTACTTTATATCTCTCACATTCAGTGCAGCACTTGGCCAGCTGAGGAATACTCTCCACCAATACTGCTTGCTCTTTATCCATCTCTTGTTGCTGTTCCTGGATTGATTTGTTTAGAGATTCTATCTGCTGGGCAAGTTCTGTAGTTAGGGAGTCATACTCAGCCTGAACCAGATCGTCGATGCTTCCTCGGGATAGTTGCAAATATTCGTTAATGGGTTATTCTAAACCATTAACTATTTGCTCTAGCGCATCAGCTCTTTCAGCGTCATTGAAATTTCTAATCGGCGCTATAGTAAGCTGGGAGGACATCTTTAGAGCATCAAAGCCTAGGTTCTTCTCCAACACCATGGATATCAATTCTTTCAAAGTGCGATAGAATATGCTAGTATATTGTTCAACTAGCATCGTAAAGATCGAATGTACGCTGGAAGTGGCTGCAATACCGGTAAATCTCCTTTCTGGAATGCCTGCAGAGGATGTTGCCACAGTCGTTGCTTCAACGAATAGAACAATAGAAGAAGGGACACAACAATGGTTGAAGTTGATGGCATACTCAACAAAGGAGGCACAGTCGAGATAATGGGCTCATTCTCCTCTGATGTTATTTGAACTGCTACTGGCGGGATGACACCCGAGAATATTGCGGATAAAAGATCGGTAGCTTCAAAGCATGCTTCTTCGACGGCGGGCACCTCCATTTCATTAGCCGGATCCACAACAGAGTCAAAAGTTGTGTCAACTCTGCCCTCTCCAGAGATGTCTTCGCCTGAAAAGAAGACAAGAGAAATTAGTTAATATCAATTTGATGTTAATTTTCCTGAAAGAAGCATAAAGACAACATTTACTCATGGCCGATGGTATGTATGTTGCGTCTACAGCCTGTATAGCTAAATTATTTCTTAATGATGCTAAACAAGCTGTCATACCAGGAGAAGAGGGTGCACCAACTGACGTTTGAGGGTAGTCATCCCAGTCGTCACCCAGATTCACTCGAGGTTCATCGGGTAGAATCTCGCTGGAAATACTTACAGACGAAGGAGGGGTTATTCCTATTATTTGTCTAGATAAAGGTATATTGATTCTTAATATGCTCGGTCTCGAAGGTGATCTCGAAGCACTACCAGTAACAGTGGTAGCGGCAGCGATCGCGAGCAAAGAATCTCCAGCACTATCAGTCAGAACTGTGGAGGTTCCCTCTCTAAAAGGTGAATAACCTCTGATCAAAGAATCATCCCAAACAGGGGAAACAATAGGCTCACTCCTAGAGGCCCCCTTGGTGGAAGTCCTTTTAGGACCTCTGACAGTCTGCTTCTTCTTGCGGGGGGAAGGCTCTTTCAGAGTGGAAGCCTTTCGCTTATTAGAGATAACGATAGGCTATGATGGTGGAGCTATTACGCCTCTCGGTATTATCAACAAGAAATCGTCTGCACCAGTAGTATCATCACCTTCATCCGAGGAAACAGACGGTATCTCCTCCCTTCCAGTGGACTTATGGGAGGGCATCCTGAAACTTCCATACACATCAAAATCACGATGGAAGGTATTGATGGACGCATAAAACTGCACATATGAGTAAAGAATACGCAACTCCATGGAGACAGAAGTCACGGACACAGCAAATATTGTACCAGTACAACCCATGATGAAATACCGCCATCCTCTGGCTCCATCAATAAGTCCACCTTTGAACTTAAAGCTGGTGATAGGATTCCCCACGTGCAACTGGTCGTACCTAAATTGCCTGGCGAACCGGCCAGGCAGATAAGGCTCCAAGTAGCAGTGGTCATCACTTCTGTACAACATGTGGGAAGGTCTAATACAGACCAACCAGTAAAAGGCTTCAGGAGAAAGAATAGTCTTGTCCTGGCCCGTATCCTGAAGTTTAGTCCCCTGTTGATTGATATGTACGGGGGGACGGTACATAAGAGCTTCCAACCATGGGCAAATTTAATGCTCGTCGAAATCTATGATGCTAGTCAAATTCCAAAGGGAATTCTTGTAATTCAACAAGAAGTTATTTTCTGAACCGTCGGCAGATCCGGGAGACATCACCCTGATGTTGTGAAGTATTAACCATCCCATCAGATATAGGAATGGTAATTCCACTATGGGATATCCTTCACGCTGTGTATCATCTTCAAGCAGCCCATCTGTAATGGCATTCAAGCCAGCTTGTATTTTGCATACCATGGCAGAAAGCAGGCCCAACCTTGCTCCAAACACCAAATGCACTGTGGGCCATAAGGTATTGTGATGAATGCGATCCGCAGACGCGATGCAAGGCACTACCCATCGGTGTAGCCAGACAGAGAGGAAGCCAGCTAGTTGAGCTTCCCTTGACAGAGGCTTGCGATAATGCCTCATATAACTGAAGGCTTTAGTGCCTGTAGGATAACCCCCTCTCTCCTCACCGAGAACATAATCTGAAGCCCCTGCGTCTTTAATAAGATCATCAACCGTGTTGGCACTAAGCATGCTCAGGAGGTTCAAAGGCTTATCTCTGCTATCTACAACCTTGTTCGGCTTAACATTTCTGGCCTGATGGAAGAAGAGGTAGGATACCCATTTGTTGATATGGGCCAAATCAGAGGACTCTTTGTAGAAGGTGGTGCATGCAAGATAGTGGCTCATCAGCTCTTGGTATACCGCCACTGCCGGAGGGTTTGTATCCCTCAGTTCCATGTTGGCAGGAATGTACTCTTCATAAGGAGTATCTTCTATGGGCAGCTTTGAAATCTCTGCCATCTCATGAAGGGCTAAGCCTAACTCACCTAGTGGAGTGGCAAAAGTCCCAGTAAGCGAGTTGTATCGCTCCATCAAAGCTAAGAACAAGTTGGGGTTGACAGGCAGCCCAACACTAGTGGCACTCATAGTCGCAAACAAGCCAATACTCTCCAGCTCCATCTAGAATTGCTTCAGGGCCCAGGCAATTAAACTGGCCCATCAAAGATTCTGGGGGCTAAGCCATCCACTGGTGCGAGGGTTAACCTTGGGGTATACTCCTCCCTGCCCTATAAAGTCATTACAGAAAGTTATTATTTGAATCGGCTGGATTAGTGAAGTGTCTTCACTCGGGACGCTGCCCGACAGTAATCCTCTGAAAGGCATAACAGGGCCTGAAGGACTGCTCACAAAGGCTCCTCGGTTCAATCCTTTCTTGTATGAGATCTTTCCTGGCTGCCCATGAAGATCTGAAGTCAGAGTCCATACCATCTTCCTGGGATGTGTGGCATGGAAGAATACCGAGATAGGGTAATCTCTAGGCATCCTGGGCAGATACATGACCGTGCCCTCAGCAGAAAATACCCAATTTTCCTTCTTGGGCTTAGTCTAGGATTGTTTATAAATAACATCCCCGAATAAGAAACCTGGTTTCTTATATTCAGTCCTATCTATGTATGTCAGGGGCTCCCTACTGATCATACTCAGCAGCATTCGTTCTCCTTGGGACGAGATCAGAGTTCCCCTTTCTTGAGAATACTCAGTTCCAGAGATGAAGAATGTCACATGGGACAAGTCCTCCAGATAGTTAGAATTCAGTATCCCAGCAGCAGAGTCCATTACTTCAGCCAAATGAGGGATTTGCAGGTCCACTGCAAAATGTAAGAAAATAAGTCAATTTTACGCTAGACGCTACACTCTTACAGTATACACAAAAACTTTACAGTCTGAGCTTTTATGCCAGACTGCAAAAACTTGAGTCTTATGCTGGAATCTATTTCCAGTGCGTAATACTCAAGGTTGGCAGTATATGCCAAAATCTAACAGTCTGAGCCTTTACGCCAGATTGCCAAAATTTGAGTTTTACGCTGGAATCTATATCCAGCGCGTAAAACTCAAAGTTTGCAGTATACGTCAAATTTTGACAGTCTGAGTTTTTACGCCAGACTGCGAAAATATGGAGTTTTTACGCTGACACATTAGAAATGTGGGCGTATTGTTGCGCAAACACATACAACGTGTGCGAAAGGTTCTCTATTCCTCTCGAAGTCTTTACCTGTGATGCCCGGAGCGCAGCTCTACGGTGAAGCACTTCGTTCAGATTGGGGCTCGCTCAACCTAATGGGGGTTACTCGTGCTTGAGCAGAGGAGCGAGATGAGAAAGCGACTTTCTTTCCCTTAGCAGTGGAAGCCTGTTTCGGTGCCATGGCGAAACTCAAAGTTCTCAGAAAAGAGACAAAGACGAAGAGTTCTCAAACAGACGAAGGGTTTTACAAAGACAGATGAAGGGTTTTTCTCTCTCAAGACCTTGGGCTATTTATAGAGTTCAGATAACTCTTCGAATCCCTAACCAAATTCAATTTTTAATATTCGGTTATGATTGGGGACCACGTCATCCTATCATTTAAAAAGAAGACGGACAGTCATGCTGCGTAACGAATCCAGATTTTGTGTTCAGAGGCTATAAATCTATGGTTTTATGCTCAAAAACTTTTACGCTCAAAACCTACAAATCTACGATTTTACGCTCTGAGGCTACAAATCTATGGTTTTACGCTCAGAAGCTTTTACGCTCAGAGGCTATAAATCTAAGCTTTTACGCTCAGAGGCTACAAATCTACGATTTTACGCTCAGAGGCTACAAATCTATGGTTTTACGCTCAGAAGCTTTTACACTCAGAAGCTACAAATTTACGGTTTTACGCACAGAAGCTACAAATCTACGGTTTTACGCTCAGAGACTACAAATCTATGGTTTTACGCTCAAAAGCTTTTACGCTCAGAAGCTACAAATCTACGGTTTTACGCACAGAAGCTACAGATCTATGATTTTACGCTCAGAAGCTAACAGATGCTACAGATTTATAACTTTTCGCATATCTTAAAAGTCATGCCGGACAGGATACGCGTATATCTTGATAGTTTGGGTCTTATACTCGAGAAGGCCAATTACAAAGGGTTTACGAAGAAAATGCTCATTTTTGGCTACAAAGCATTCCAAGTGACTGAAACACACAGATGTCAGTATTGAAGATGACTCTTCTTCTTGGGCAATTGGAAGTCCATTCGAAGTCTAGCCAGAATTCTTTATATCTAAGTTCAAGTATGGCCTGTTCGACGGATATTTCTTGCCCTGTTTCGAGGAATTTTCGTGAAGCCATTCTTGAAGATGATGTTCTGAACAAAAATTCTTCGTATAAGAGAAGTGTCAGTTCAGAATTCTATGTAACTCCTCGTCCAAAAATAGCATGACAGTTGGATCTTTAAGACAACTTAATACTAAAGAGCTTTTTATGCATCTTCTGTTACGCGTAAAAGTTGGGACATGACCGGATAAGCGTTTATCAGAGTCAGCGTAAAAAATTACTCAGACGTGTCGAAGTTGCACATTATCAGACTTCATCACAACAAATATGGCAAATCAACAATGCGTAAAAGAAGACAAGTCTATTAATCATGATTACATATGATATAAATCCAGTTTACAAAGGATTTTTCATTTTTATAATTACATATGATAAAAATCCTTTTTTACAAAGGATTATTCATTAATACTCAAGATCATGATGGGAATCTATTATGCTAGGTTCTCGTCTGACAGAGATCTTCAGTTCTTCTTCTTCTTCTACGGCACTTCATCGGCTTCTTCGGCCGATGACCAAGAAAATGGTAAATGGCGGAAGGATACAGAACTGGGCCTGTTTAAATTATCCAAGCCCCCCTCCATACGCCATGGCAGCCATGCCTAGAATTGTGTTAGGGATTCAAACCCAACACAATACTGGAAGACAGGGCCAAGCTGCCCACCTGTGTCCAGCTTCATAATAGGAGAAAATACAGCTAGCAAGCTGTGTGGTCCGATGAGACCTTTCCTCTCTCCTGGATGAATCGCCATATAAAATTGCTGATTATCCCGAGCAAAGGAAGCTATGATATCCTTCCATGATCTATCGTTGCAGATGATACTTGCTCGAAGATGCCTCTTTTTATGGCTCCTTACATGCTGTAAGAGCATAATCTTCTTCTTCCTCAGGTCAGCCCAATGAATCTCGGCAACCATCTTTTTGGTGAAGGAAGTGTGGAAAAATAGGTTCACTCGTTTGCCTTTATATAGCCAAAAGAGAACATACCAAATCCCAACAACTTCCTAAATATCTCCAAAAAATCAGCCTCACAGAATGAGTCAAAATTGACCGTTTCATGCTTCATTCAAAGTATTTCAAATTACGAGAAATTTGAAAACTTTGAAGGGGGTCTTGTAGAAGCATAAAAAATACGCTGGAGAATTATACGCGTAAAACCCCCAACATGCATGAAGTCCGCGTAAAACAGAGCTTCAGCGCTATGTGGCATAAAAATATGACTTCAGAGCTATATGCATAAAACAGAGCTTCAGCGCTGTGTGACGTAAAATATGGTTCAGAACAGTCTGCGTAAAGCAGCACTTAAAGGCCATTTTGGCGTAAAAAGGTTGCTACACCTTTCTCCGACATAAAATACATTTGCTTTTAATGCAGCATAAAGTTGTACGAGGAACTCTTCGTATTCCTCGAATGAACCTGTCAGACAAAACAGTGAACCTGACTCCTGATAAATAGTACTGTACGATGATCGAGAGGATGGTTGTAATGATAATTCTACACAGAGGTCCAGGCTGTCGGTTAGTGACATATCTTTGATACAAGTCAATTTTACGCATTCAAAGAATATGCTGCCTATTCTACATGGGCAGAAATGAGTCTTTACGCTCAACATGAGACGAAATCAGACACCACGTCAAAAGCTGTCTCTCGTACAGAGCTCGAGACATATCTCTGCATTTAATGCACGAGATGGGGGCAGATCTCTGCATTTAATGCACTCACACCACCATCCATGCATGTTACGCCAACTAGGCTATTTTTAACTATAGGAGCACGTTGTATGCTATCTCCTCAAAATACGCCAACCAGGCTATTTTTAACTATAGGAGCACGCCGTATGCTATCTCCTCGAAATACGCCAACCAGGCTATTTTCAAATATAGGAGCATGCCATATTCTATCTCCTCGAAATACGCCAACTCAGGCTATATTTGTAAAGGTACGTGATAAGGCTATTGGGCCCAGAATACGCTCAAGACCTCTGTCAAGAAGGATAATTGGCTATTTCTACGCTGGTTACCTATTATGCAGCATCAAGTTTTACGCAGAACTTGGCTTTTTTGCCAAACAAGACAGCTATTTGACTTTTATGCCAACAAGACAGCTATCTGGCTTTTACGCCAACAAGACAGCTATTTGGCTTTTACGCAAACAAGACAGCTACTTGGCTTATACGCCAACAAGACAGCTACTTGGCTTTTACGCCAACAAGACAGTTATTTGGCTTTTATGCCAACCATCTTTACGCGAGGGGCAGTTACCTATGTGGCTTGCATGTCGTGATCTTCGATGAGCGATTATACGCATTACCTCATAATGGGACATACGTCACACACGGATTCAGGAGATCATTCAGACGTGGGTAGCAGTTATTAGAACCGCCGCGTAAAGAGTGCAACTCTCTTCACAGTTTGGCTTCTACGCCGACTGGACAGTTACTGTGACTGAGCTCTATAAATAGAGACTTCCGGTCACAGGAGATCAAGGTCGGAATCAAAGGGGACAATCAAGGAGATCAAAAAAAGAGGAACAGGGAGCACAGACAGAGAGTGTCGATTGACAACTTCAACAACGAACCCCTCTTGCAACCTTTGAAGCTTCTTCTTCTTCTATAGCACTTCTTCGTCATTGTGTGGTCCAAGGGACAAAGTGATCGACCGCAGATTAGACTCCTATAGCAATTTTTCCCAGAATTATTTTTTTATTGTACTTAACATCCTCGTATAGGATTAATTGTAGTTCTTTTTTCTTGTTTGTAAACAAAGAAAGGGTTTCGTATAAACCTACTTTCAATTTCTTTTGTTTATCATCAAACAGTTTCCTTGACCAAGATATCGACTTTATTACCTTGAGTCCCTATTCGATATAAGCCTTATCATTTGTTCAAGACATTCTCAATCAGGCAAACTAGCTATTGCACGAGACCTATGAATTCGTTTGAACATTTCCAAAATAATCCATACACCACTCAAGAATCGAGTCACCCAATTAAATCCTTAATCGGTGTTCGCATCACTCGCTAGCATATTCCCCATATCGTTTCTTAGAATTTTTGTGCGATAACCTAAGCGTCGCCTGATAAATCTTAGTCTCATATATATCCTATTGATAATCATCCATATAAACCATATTTGATTTGTATCTTCCAGATACGAAATACCATTCGAGCTAGTACCCAAAATCCAAGCATGATTTACTAATATCGTTCACATCAGTTTCCATTCTAAGTCTGACTTATCCTTTACTGAACGATATCCCAATCTCGCTTGCAAATATGCTCGCACCAAAGGGTCTTGGCAGGCGGTACTCTACACAACTTAGTCGAAAGGTTGTGTGCATAGCTAACCGTTCAAAAGATATCTATCTCACATACTAACCAATTGGGTAATCATGTATAGGTATTAGGGTCCGCACATAACCCACAACTTCTGGCACAAGTCTAATTCCACAAAGTCTAACATAGGTCGGCACAAAGTCCTTCGCATCATAATTTTGTACAAGCAATCATATCATTAATATGCACTTTTTAAAATTATTTAGACTCATTGTATGAAACATTCCAATGGGTCAACGAGAGAGAGTGTATGCACATAACCCACGAAATGAGCTTTTTAAACTGAGAAAATTGATACGAAGTCCAAAGGCATAAGCGATGCTCTGAAACTAATATGTCATACCCCGATCTCCTGTAGGTAATCGGCCGTCCCCTCTAAGCGCAAATCACCAGCCCAGCTGTCCCGCGGGATGATCTTTTTCATCTAGACGTGATATCGCATGAGCACAAGCTATGCCCGTGCAAGGCCATAATCCGAACATGGGTAAAATATCTAAGCTATAGAGTCGCACAAATAGTCTGAATGTAGCAGAATAAGAAACGAACATGCGATTGGTAACAAGTTCACAATCGTCAATAGCAGAAGCAATGAATAACACAAGTATAGAAGTAAAACAAGGTCTTTATTGATATTGAACAAGTGTTACAAGCGGCGCTACGCCGAGATTACAAGTAGCTCAAGCCCTCTCTCTCGAAACAGTAAAAGTGTGCCAAGTGGCTACATTTATGGAATAATACATAGGCGATGATCCAATATTATGTCTTGTATATGTGCTTCAGTTCCGGACGCAACATTCCAAGGCTTCAGAGCAAACTCTACGCCTTAGCTCGCACTAAGAAGATTTTTGCACCGAATGAGGATTCTCTCGCACCCTGCAAGTAATCTGGTGGGTTATCAGTATATGAATGTACTGGTGGGGAGGCTTCTCGCCCTCTCGACAAATTTAAACATATTATATAGGTTCCGTGCACTATCTATTAAGTTATCTTTCTAGTCTTGCTTTAGGATCAGTTTCATGGAATAATATACACACCTAACTCGTGTGGCAGTACGCCGTGCAATATAAAAGTAACACGACGAGACTTGCCAACTTACCATTTGTCCTTCCTTGTCTAAGACAAACCAAGTTAAACCAAGCACGAGCATATATAATAAAATCCAGGATAATTGCATAAGCAAACACAAGTGTCGTGAGCGAGATTCTATATCAGAAGCATAAGTTATATGGATTACTTAGGTTTGTTGTATTGGATTCTCAGGTATTCAGATACAGTTATAGGTACAGATATGTTACACAGAGCGGTCGCCTATAATGCACTAACTTATACGCGGGTTACCACAATCGAGTCAACTTAATCTATATGACAGAAGGTTACTGGCATGACTTCCATAGTGGACGGTGTATTCTCGAGATAAAGATGGAGTGCAAAAAAATATAATACGGGCGACATTGCACCTATCCTACCGATAACAGAACTACTAGTTGGTTCCGTCTAGATCGGATCGGCCCCAATGCCCCGACGACCGTCCGCGAAACTGGATTCGAAAATTACCATGTGCACAAGTTGTCCGTGATCATACGTACCCGCAAGTTTTCCAAATTCTCATAGGTACAGATACAGTTACAGATTCAGATTCAGTCAGTATAGTATCAACTCCCCAAGCCGTCAAATTTAGTACAAGACGAGTATTAATTTTTGAGATATTGTGATGTTATCTTGCTTAACTATCCATTGATGCAGTCCCCTAGTTCGAGAAATGCCTTGGCGACCTCACAGTCCAGAATACTTTTAATATTCTAATACTTGGCTCAGAACGACTATCTTGATAGCCTTCCTGCCTTAACTGAGCGAATCACAGATAGTGAAGTACGATAATTTATGGAATACATATAAATGAAAAGCATTAAATCGAGGTAATAAGTACAAGTTAGCATATAAGCAGGCAAGAATTATATTTGTGTGAATATAAGCATAAGGAAACGAGCGGTATAGTCTACTTTAGAACGTAAGCCTTTAAGTTTGCACGGTCTAAGGGGTAGTGTGAGGAGTGAAGCCGTACAGGAATATACCAAGCGATATAATCTGGGGGACGAGCAGTGTAAACAAGTGAACAGTGCACTACAGAGAGTATATAAATATCTACTCGAGGTATAGTGGGGCCTACTTGCACGAAGCAAAGTTAGCATACGGGGGTCCATATAAGCCAAGTTTTATTTCCATGTTCTAACACAAGAAATATAAGATGGAATTATTCCCTTATCTAGGTGTGTTGTATTCTTTATTAGTATGCAGGGGTGATTTACCTAGCTACTATCATGTATTGTCCATATTTTAAGTGTGCTGGCTAAGCAAAGACAAGTTTATCATAGCCACCCACCTTAGTGATGATTCACCTCGGTCGAGTGATACTCCGAGCAAGCCTTTGAAAATCTAAGTCTGAACTCCTGAAGGGCCAAGTCTGGAATCATTTGTCTTAAAGGAGTCTTCTTGCTGAGTAAAACGGGTCGGTTCGTTGCACTTGCGCCATTTGAATCGGCTGTCCGCTTGAACAGAACAGGTTGTTACACCTATCACGTCCATATTACCTCTGATAGGGATTGTCTTTAAACTTATTACTTGCACTCCAGTGCATAAAAAATAATAAATCCACCAAAGATCCCCCAGCGGGATATCCTTAAAAAGATACGGTATTGTACTACATCCATATTACCTCTAGTACAATATCCAAAGATTCCATAAAATTTATACACAACAAGACAAATGAAGGAAGGAGTTCCAAAAAAAGGAGAAACTCTTTATTTAAGATCATGAGTAAAAATGATAAAATTTGTTACATTTCAAGGGCTTTCATTAACATTCAAGGTCTTGAGTATATTCCGTGAGTTCTCGTCGACAAGAACCTTTTCCATTAAAAAGTTCCCCCATATTGTTTATGCCATGAACACAAGTAGGCCCAACCGAAGAGCTTAATACTTTCTGGCTCACCACTCCACAGTGCAAACCTTAGTATATGAAAAAAAATCTATACTGATGGATAGCAAGGAAAGAGCAGGAGCAGACGCTCTACAACCAGGTGGGAAGACTGACGACAGAAATGGCAATTAATCCAAATTCTGTCATTGTCGCCATAATCCCCCAGTTGGTAGCAAGCTGCATAAAAGGGAGAAATGCAGCTAGCACGTTGCATAAACAAGGATGACTCAGCACATGACGCAGGATATTCATCCTCATCTTTTGGATCAATCCTTTCTAAACTGTCCTCGTCGCCTGGATTGGTTCTCGGTGAACCATCCTCATCTTCTGGATTAGTTCTTGACGAGGAACCGCCGCATAAGGGTAATATTATCTACAAATGACGGGTATTATGATATCCTTCCATGCTCCATCATGAGCAGCACGAGCGAGGGAAAAACCTGTAAAAAGAGAACATACATCAGTCTCAGTGAAGATCGCACAAAGGCACAAACTATCGCATATGGCTATTTTGACTGCAGCGACGCACGACCAAGCCTGCACGCACAAGCAAGAGGAGATCTCATCCATGCGGTCGAGCCAAAGATAAATCTTTGTGTGCATGAAAGCAGACGACCCCTCACCCATGCGTTCACACCAAAATTCGACGCACATGTTACAGAGGAGTGCTCGTCCATACGACAGAACTCTGTGAAGAGGCTTGCGTATATCCAAGATGAGTCTCCATCTATATGACATAATCTTGCGATGGGGCCGTGTGCATCCCTATAGCAGGGTGGTGTACTGGCACCTCTTCCCCCATAGCCCAGTATAAGAAGTACAGTACTGCCCTACCTCCAAGCAAAATACCCGGATCGGGGGGCCATGGATCGAAACTGCCCTTGATCAACCCCTTGATGAAAAGAGCCTCAGCTTTCAGCATCCCTCACAGGAGAAAAAAAGAAAGCAAAGAGATAAAGTTCTCTCTCTCATCCCCATCGCCTATTTTATAGGCCTCAAAGTCGCGTAAAGAGTTTAAGGCAATAAACCAAGCAGTTATGAGGATGAACCTAATACCTCGATTCATGGGGTCCACTTTAAATTTCCCTGAAATGACAGCCTCTCGGGCCCTACGTCAAAAGATGGCGCAGAATCCCAAAGGAAATCCACTAAAAAGATTAAAAGAAATTTGTCAGTTAATGATGATTTGATAGCCTGGAAGTGCCCGCCCATACGGCCCAAACTCCTATGCAGCCCAACATCCATGCGATCCAACGTCCATGTGACCTTCCAACCATGCAGCCAAAAGTGCTTCTTCCTCCATGCTTCTTATTGAAAGTATTCCAAACTTATCAGTTTAAAATTTTGAAGGGGTTGTAGAAGCATGGAAAATATGCATCATTGCAACCCTGCACCCAAAATAAAAACTCAGAAGAGATCAGGCCGCATAGTCTCCTTGCAGCCAAGAAAGTAGACATCCATGCATCCCAATCAGCCAAAGCAGCCTGGATGTAGAGGGACCTAACATGGCATCCCGTCAGTAGTATTGTCTCTGACACAGAATCCTGACAAAAAAGTTTTTCTGAATGCCTCAAAAGATGTGAACACACTAAACGACATAAGTCTTACGTCAGCACAGAACTTCACTCTCGATGGATGTGCAGCGCCGAGTGTACAGGAAAACTAACCCCATATGTCTCAGGCTCCATGCAGTCTCATGCATCTCTGGTCCCATGCATCCCAGACTCTACGCGGTCCTATGCATCTCTGGCCCTATACGTCCTTGACTCCATGCGTTCCATGCGTCTCTGGCCCCATAAGTCCCAGACTCCATGCGTCACATGCTTTTGTGGCCACATGCGTACCAGGTTCCAAGCGTTCCATGTGGCTTTTGCCCCATGTATCTCAGAATCCATGCATTCCATGTTTCTCTGGCCACATATGTTTCAGACTCCATGAAGACCAAATATTGCTGTTATGATAAGAGTGATTCTCTCCAACCAAGTGCGGACTATGTGTTAAGCTGACCAAGTCCCACCCACAAAGGACGAGAACCACCCAGATCTTCAATAATAAAAAATTCCAACAAGCACCCACGTAGCAGCTCGACCTGCTCACAGTTATAGCTGCATCCTATTAAGAAGGGATACATGGCACCCCCAATATACATGCGGCCCAATATATGCGCGCCCAGGGATGACTATAAATAGTAGGGTACCACACCCATACACACAACTGACTATCTGCGAACCTATACTCAAGCAAAAGAGAAGAGATTCTATATCAGATCGTCTATGGAGTAAAGAGAGTTGCTACATTCCTAACCCTCCATCATCACCCCCAGAAAACAAATTTGTACTTAGATTATCTTCTAGGACTTCTTTGTACTTTCTTTAGTTTGTTAATCAAATCAAGTTCTTTTAGTTCTAATTTTAATTTAATGGCAAACATATATGTGTATATATGTAGAGTTTCATTATTTCTGCCAAAATTAGAGGAGAGAGAGAGAGAGAGAGAGAGAGAGAGAGAGAGAGAGAGAGAGAGGTTTGTAGAGGTTCTCATCTAGTGCTTCTCAATCTTCTAGAAGCCATATCTCCTAGCTCCGATCTCCAAATGTATCTAAGTTTATTGCGTTGGAACCATCTTGATGTATAGTTTATGAATACCTAATTTATTTTTATAAATTCTAAACTAAATTTCTAAAAAATTCGTGTAGTGCCAGTTGTCCAAAATCTGACATATTTTGGTGTTTTCGAGATTTTGGGAGATTTCAAACTCGGAATCACGATCCGTTTAAAGTTTCAAAAAATTGACATGACAAAATATAACAAATATTTTTCTTAGAATTAAATATTCTAGTTTATTATTCTAAAAAATTTGTGCAAGCTAGAATTAACTAAAAAACTACCAAAAATCGTCATCTGTGTGCCATATGGGCGATAATTCTTTACCGATTTGAGATTTGGTGAAACCATCGATTCTAGTATTTTATAGCACTAAAATATATAGAATTTCACACACAAATCTTGGTTTTATGTTAGTTAACTTTTTGGTCAATAAAATGCCTCGATTTGTGTGCAACGGATCACGAATTTGTAAAATTGAGTTTTTTTAAACCAAAATCTAGAATTTGTCCCAAAATTAGAATATAATTAAATTAGTATTTTAGGTTATTTTATTCAAAATTAAAATAGATTAGACTAAAAAATCTATCCAACACTTTTGTAAATCTAACTTGTTTAATTTATGTGAGGGATAGATCGGACGATGTCTTGAGTTGCGACTTTATCCTTTTTCGGAGCAGGCAAGATACCTTACCAACTCTTATATAGTATTTGCACGCTTTCCTTTCCAGTTATATTTTCTTTTTGTATATATTTTTATGATGCTCTTTGTCATATTTGATTTATCGCATGCTGCTCTAGTCTTATTTTCTCGTTTTACGTGCACGCATATTATTTTCTTCCATATATGCTGCTCAACTCTACTTTTTTTATCACGTATTTGATATATGCTCCACCTAGTATGCATGACTAGACGTGATACTGTATTCCCATATTACTCATACTTGACTTGGACTTGACATGACTTGATGTAAGTACAACTTGACATTTGTGTTCTCTTAGGAGACGAGATTGATACTAGGATTGGCTACATTGACCATACTCGATTGGGAGTTTTTTGTATTGAACTACAATTAAGATTTTTTATAGATTGGGAGACCTTGCATTGTATACACTCTATAGAAATATTTGATTTATTGTTAGCCACGTCTAGTACCACGCTTCTCCATGGAATGCCACCCTTTTAGACGTTGTATTGTCATATTTTTATCATTTATTGTAGTTATTTTCTTATCTCTCTTGCATATGTATTTACTGTACTTTTGGCATATTTATATTTATCTTGTTATGCCCTTCTGGGGACCTGGTCCCTTTCTAGGTATAGATGATCACGACTATTTGTAGGAGCATGGGTTAGGACTTGCTACTTCTTTCTCTTTCGAGGAGGTCTTTCCTTCGAGCCTCTCTGGTCATTAGATGATGTACTTACTATATTTTCTTTCATATTCTAGTTTGGTAGTGGATTTGTCTCCACCCAACCATTGGTCTTCTCGACTATTTCATACTTATTTCATTGCCATATTTGGTTATTTATTTTTATTGGTTTTGTGGATGTGATTAGTATTACAAGTGACTTGTGACATTATATACCACTTGTGAATTATTATTCATAATATAACATATGTATGTGTTATAGTTTCCATATATTAGAGTTGTCATATACATACAGCTGGCATGCTAACGTATTCCTAGTCCTACGTATTTTGGGACTGTGCATGACATATTTTTGTGGTGGCCCATGCAGGTCGGGAATATATTGTCTCGGTTATGTTACTGTACCGAGAAAGCCTACGAATAGTATTAGAGTATAGGATCTCATCCACTTATTTAATTACCTCCTTTGATTTTGTTTCGAATTCTTATTTGACTACTTAAATTACATCTTGCTTGATCCTTGTAGAAGCATGAAAAATACGCTGAGGAAGTATACACGTAAAACCTTCAAACCGCATAAAACAGAGCTCCAGCATTAGGTGGCGTAATACATGACTTCAGAGCTATTGGCGTACAGTAGAGCTTCAACGCTGTTCAGCGTAAAATGTAGCTCCAGAACAACCCGCGTAATACAGTATTTCAGACTGCTTCAGCGTAAAAAGGTTGTTGCATCGCTATTTTGGCATAAAACCCATCTGCTTTTAATACAACATGGAAGTATATGAGGAACTCTTCATATTCCTCAAATGAACCTGTCAGACAGTACAATAAGCCTGACTCCTGACAAAGAGTACTGCACGACGACCGAGAGGACGGCTGTAATAATGATTAGTCACAGAGCTCCAGACTGTCGTTTAGTGTCAAAGCCTTGAATTAAGACATCGTTTATGCATCCAAGGAACGCTGCCTATTTTATACAGGCATACATGAGCTTTTACGCTCAGGACGAGAGGAAACCAACCGCCATATCAAAAGCTGTTCTTCGTACAGAATTCGAGGCGCGTCTCTGCAGTTAATGCGCGTGATGGGGGCAGATCTCTGCATTAAATATATAAATTATTCAAGCCCACCCTCCATACGCCATGGCAGATTGAGTTGGGGTTTCAGACCCAACTCAATACTGGAAGACAGGGCCATACTGCCTACCCTCCTCCACCGCTATGATGGGAGAAAATACAGCTTGCAAGCTGTGTGGTCCAATACGACCCTTCGTCTCTCCTGGACGAATCGCCATATGAAATTGCTGATCATCCCGAGCAAAGGAAGCTATGATATCCTTCCATGATCCATCGTTGCAGAGGACATTTGCTCGAAGACGCCTCTTTTTACGGCTTCTTATATGCTGGAAGAGCATGATCTTCTTCTTCCTCAAGTCAGCAAGACGAACATCGACAACCATCTCTTTTTTTGGTTGGGGATGAAGTGTAGGAGAAACAGGTTAACTCAGTCGCCTTTATATAGGCAGAGGAGATCACACCAAATCCCAATAAATCCCTAAATGTTTGCCATAAAATCAGCCTTGCGGAACATGTCAGCCTTGACCGTTTTATGCTTCATTCAAAGTATTTTAAATTATGAGGAAGTATACGCATAAAACTCTTAAACCGCGTAAAACAGAGCTCCAGCATTGGATGGCATAATACATGACTTCAGAGTTATTGGCGTACAGTAGAACTTCAACATTGTTCAGCATAAAATGTAGCTCCAGAATAACCCGCGTAATACAGTATTTCAGACTGCTTCAGCGTAAAAAGGTTGCTGCATCGCTATTTTGGCATAAAACCCATCTGCTTTTAATACAGCATGGAAGTGTACGAGGAACTCTTCGTATTCCTCAAATGAACCTGTTAGACAGTACAATGAACCTGACTCCTGATAAAGAGTAATGCAAGACGACCGAGAGGACGACAGTAATGATGATTCGGCACAGAGCTCCAGACTGTCGTTTAGTGTCAAAGCCTTGAATTAAGACGTCATGTACGTATCCAAGAAATATGCTGTCTATTTTACACAGGCAGACATGAGCTTTTATGCTCAGGACGAGAGGAAATCAACCGCCACGTTAAAAGTTGTTCTTCGTACAGAATTTGAGGCGCGCTCTGCAGTTAATGCGCGTGATGGGGGCAGATCTCTGCATTAAATGCATGAGATTTGGTTCTACTTTTTACGACTGGGTGAGCCATAATTAGGGCTAATATGTCCACATCACCATCCCCGCACATTACGCCAACCAGGCTATTTTCAGCTATAGGAGCACGCTGTACGCTATCTCCTTAAAATACGCTAATCTGGCTATTTTCAATTATAGGAGGACGCCGTACGCTATCACCTCGAAATACGCCAACTCAGGCTATATTTGCAAAGGTGCATGATAAGGCTATTTGGTTCAGAATACGCTCAAGACCTCAGTCAAAGAAGGATAATCAGCGTCTACGCCTACTTGGCTTCCATGCCAACCTGACGGCTTCTACGCCTACTTGGATTCCATGCCAACCTGATGGCTTCTACGCCTACTTGGCTTCTATGCCAAACTGACAACTTCTACGCCTACTTGGCTTCTATGCCAACCTGACGGCTTCTACGCCTACTTGGCTTCTATGCCAACCTGACGGCTTCTATGCCTACTTGGCTTCTACGCCAACATAACAGCTACCGGGCTTATACGCCAGTATGACTTCTATTTGGCTTCTACGCCAATCATCTCTACGCGAGGGCAGTTACCTACGTGGCTTGCATGCCATAATCTTCGCAACAGTTATATACGTTACCTCATAATGGGATACTCGTCACACGCAGAGTCGAGAGATCATTTAGACGTAGGTAGCAGTTATCATAACCGTCGCATAAAAAGTGCCATACTCTCCACTGTTCGACTTCTACACCGCCTGGACGGTTACAGCAATTGGATTCTATAAATAGAGAACTCTATTGACAGAGGTTAAGAGGGCGAATTCTATTGAGAGGTCGGATTTTCAGAGAGGCATTGAAGGATCGGATTTTATTTTTTGATAGAGAAGAGTCTAGAGCACAGGCAGAGAGTAGTGATTGATGGCTTTGGCACCGAGCATCCAATCTCTCCTGCAACCTTTGAAGCTTCTCCTTCTTCTACAGCACTTCTTCGTCATCGTGTGGTCCAAGGGACAAAGTGATCGACCGCAGATCAGACTCCTATAGCAATATTTACCCAGATTTAAATTTTGTACTTGATATCCTCGTATAGGATTAATTATACTTCTTGTTTGTAAACCAAAGAAAGTGTTTCGTATAAACCTAGTTTCATTTCTTTCGTTTATTATCAAACACAAGATGGCGACTCTGCTGGGGAATACTTTCTCATCTGACGAGAAAGTCATTGCTCAACACGATGCTGTATCCGTGGGATCAACGAAGAAGACCTTAGTTATCCAATTCGACCAATCAGCTTATGAAGATATGCTTTAAGCTGGGGGTAGCTCTCATTCCCTCTCTGTCCAAGACAGTAGGAAATTACGTAAAGTATGGATGCCCCGGACATTCTCTACCATTCCTGCGAGCTCTCTCTCTCTCCGATCAACAAGGTTGTAGAATAACAACCTGTGCGCACTGCGCATAAAACTTTGTCTCCCGTCTGTAACGTGGCAGACAAAGCTTCTGGCAATGTCTCAGTGCTAATCCAGAAGTCTACTCCGCGCCCTGTGCGTAAAAACCCGTCTCCCGTCGCAGACGTGGCTGACATAAATTTTGCCAAGGCCTCAGCGCCAAGTCAAAAATTTCAAATGCGCCATGCGCGTAAAATTTTGTCTTCCGTCGCTGACGTGGCTGACATAAATTCTGGCAAGGCCTCAGCGCCAAGTAAGAAATTTCAAAAGTGCCTCACGCGTAAAAATACATCTCTCGTATATAAGGGGGTAGATGGTCCCTGCAATCTCCGTAAGGGAAAACAAGTGACGGATTTCCCAACCTCTCGGCTTTTACGCCACCATGAGAAGAATCTACCTGCTCTTCAGATTACGCGAGATGCTGATGGCCGATTGAGGACATCCTCAGTTTTACGCCAGCCTGAGCAAAATTCTAGAATACGCCAGGCCAAGCCCCTCAGCGTAAAGAAGGCCCAGTTTGTGGACAGATACGCTCCTCATGGATCTTGTGCTACTCACATGGCTGAACTGCTGTATACGTACGACAGGAAGAGAGTTATGGTTCCCAATATCCGCATTCCAACTGATGTAAAAAGGCAGAATAAGCCTTATTCTTCTTCTTCTATTAATCCTCCTGACTTGCGTAATCTTCTGATCCAGAAGCGCAAAGATAGGGGATCCTCCAACATGTCTATTACACCCCCTAGGGAGCATTGTTGTAATAGTCACAAAGTTGTAGTTAATTATTGTTGTTCTAAAGCAAAACGGTCAGTTTTCGACCGATTAAACTACTCTTTGCCTTTACAGGGAGAAGTGCCTACACTTGCATTAGTGAACATGGCTTCACACGTTCCTAAAGGAAGGTCAAATTCAAGACGTAATCCCTCTAGAACTCCAAGCCAAAGGAGATTCAACAGGCTCCTTGAGAACATTGAAGCTGGGGTATTTCGAAATACCCGTTCGAGGTCACGACAACCGGCTTCGTATTCTTCTGATTCCGACACTTGGGGTTGCCAATTTCCCAAATCGGATGCTGAAAGTATAGATTCGATCTCTACAGAGACCTATACTAACCCTTCAATAAAATCCAGAGAAATGGGAGTCTATGCCATTGGACATGAACGCGAAGAGGCTTCCCCATCAGGAAGTACTGAGCAACGCCTCGCTGTATTGGAGACATCACTGAAAGAGGTGCATTCCATGATGGAGAATATGTACCAGATGATGCTGACTCAACATACAGCTGCCATAGCTCAAGCATCGGTCCCTCCGACTCAAATACGTCTGGGGGTGGACTTACCACCAACCAATGTGAACCAGGAGCCTGCTCTAAATCAAGAGTCAGCAGCTCCTCCACTTCCTAACTCGGAGAATGTATTGCCTCCCGTGGGAGTTACGATACAACTAATCTCTCACTACTTTGCGGTCCCTATATCAGCGAAAGATCCGATACAGGCAGTGCGGAAATTAAAAGCCCAATTTGATGCCTTGAAGCACAAAGATCAGCTCAAGAAATTGGGAATCAATCAGCCTTATCCAGCCTTCTAGGATGAGTTCCCTTTCCCGCCAAAATACAAACCATAGGCTATGGCTTTATTTGAGGGAAAGACGTCACCAAGTCAATACATGAACTACTTTAGCATGATGATGGTGTTGCTACAAGGGAATGATGCCCTTCTCACCCGGGTATTTAAAGGCTGTCTGTCTGGCGTAGCCTATCAATGGTACCGTAGTCTTGCGGACAATTGCATTACTTCCTTTGAAGATTTTAAGACTCTGTTCTTCGCTCGTTTCTATGAAGGACGGATGGACATGTCTATGTCCTCACTCATCGAAGTGAAGCAGAAAGAGAAAGAGAACGTTCGTACTTTTATCGAACGTTTTTGTCAGGCCACTTTACAGATGCCTCCCGGAGTTCCAGATTCTACCTTGGTGGACATTTGCAGGAAGAACCTTCTCCCACTGATCTCGGTGTTCACAGGACCATATCAGTTCTATGATTGGCCCTCGTTTATCATCTCAGCGATTCCCGCTGAAGACAACAGTCGGAAGGCGCGTGGCAATGAAATCACGATCTCCACGTTTGACAAAGAAAAATGGTCATCTTTCAATAGCGACTATCCTCATGGTTCCAAAGGAAAGGAGGCTCTGACGATTAACACGTCCAGGCAACCAACCCTAGCAACTACGCAGACGAAACCTGGGACTTCTAGACCTATAGAAGAATATTCTTTTGATGATGATGACATTTCGAGCATATTCGACTGTCTAGTCAAAAGTGGCAAGCTCACTCTCCCCGAAGTAAAGCGGCCTAATGAAGTCGGCAGTACCAATAATCCTAAGTACTGCATTTTCCACAGGTATATACATCACCCTACCAAGGCGTGCTATATACTAAAAAGGAAGATCCAGGAGTTGATCGATGCCAAGGCCATCACTCTGCGTAACAGCAAGAAGACGGTCACTGCCAATATGATCTCTCTCCAATTTGGCGATCTGCCGCCTCATGAAATTCCGGATGGTGTTGTACCTATTGCCCAAACAATAATGAACATTGTTAATCTCCCTCCGGCCAGGGGTCAAAACCATGACTTGGTACCCATAACTACCCAGCGTGGTGAGATTATGTGGGTTCATCCTGATTTGGTGTATGAGATTGAGGAAGAGACTCAAGCTGCTAAGGCTAAATCTTGAAAGAACTCAAGGCGCAAACCATGCCATATCGTTGCAATATCTCCGACTTCAGAAGAAGAGACTTTGGCTATTGGAACCCGGTTAGGGAAAGCCTACCTCAAGGACTATGAAGGAAATCAGGAAGAAGCAACGACAGACACTTCAGCAGCCAAACCTTCAGAGCATGAACCTGTCATACAAGAGGCAGGTCCTTCTAGACCAACTGCGGCGAACAAGGGCAAGCAAAAAGAAGTTCGTTTTGATAAACCTTTGAAGAACATTCAAAACAAAGGTTTGGATAAACCATACAACTTCGACATCCTGGCCTGTTGGCTAATACTCCAGCAAGACTGTCCATTTTTGAGTTACTCAGGCTTTCCAAAGACACTCGTCAAGTCCTGAGTGAAGCTTTGATGCAGGCGAATGTATGCTTGACTCAGCTAAAGTCCCCCGACAAAGAACCTGTGGCATGTCCTCAATGCCACAGTGTGATGGAAGTGGTCCCAAATATCACTTTCACTCAAGATGACATGCTGTTGAAATATAACAGGCATGACAGACCCCTCTATTATACCGGATATGTCGGTTCCATAATGGTAGACCAGATTCACATAGATTCGGGATCGTCAATCAGCATCATTTCTCATAGTCTGCTCAGGCCATTGAGGATTCCCACAAGCGAACTGGCTTACACTACCACTACAATCGTGGACTTCAATGCCAGGAAAAGCAAGCCGTTGGGAAAGATTTGTCTGAGGATCCAGATCGGGGATCTTAGATCAGTGGCTACATGCTATATCATTGATTCAGAAGTATCTTACAATATTCTGTTGGGCAGACCATGGATCCACGATCATAATATTGTTCCTTCTACCCTACATCAATGCTTCAAATATGTAGACTCCCAAGGAACAGTGAAGACAGAGTTTGCTGATCTCAACCCGTTCAAAAGAGTTGAGTCCTACTACTCCGGTGCCATGTTGTACACCCAAGACTACATGAAGGAGGTGTCAGGCAAGACAGAGGAGGAATCCTACCGGGAGCTAGAAGAACCTTCTGCCGAGCAACCCTTGTTAATCAAGGTGAAAGGGCGGACTACCCGTCCGAAAGTCAGGGAACCCATGGCTATCCACTTGAACAAAACCAAATCAGGAAGAGGAGGTGATCCTCGAGTGATCACTTTGAACCAGAAGCCTCCACCTTTGGTCATCAACCTCCGGCGCAACAAGCCGATTATACAAGAAGATTCATACGAGTCCGATGCTGGGAAAATACAGATTCACAGATATAGCCCACAGGCTTTGAAGATTATACAAAGTATGGGTTATGACATGAAGCTGGAATCTGGTCTCAACTATGGGAAAGGCAGACGAATACCGTTGTATGGTGATCCCTACTGTCAACGAACTCATTTTGGGTTAGGGTATACCACGTCTTTAGCAAAACCTGAGTCAAGTGAGGATATCTTTTCCTCTTCTCAGGATGGCTCGTCGTCTTCCGATTCACATACTGATCTTAGATAAATATTATCAGTAAATATAGTGTTGACAGATTCTTTCGAAGCAGAGGAACAAGAATCTGAACCATTCGAACACGAATCCTGGGCTCAAAAAATGGATACACAATGGGAACTCTGGTTTGAACAGAGAGAACCGCCCACTGAATATAAAGTTATCCAAATCGATATTGGAGATAAACTTTCATCGAAGCTGATATTTATCAGCAACAATCTTTCTGAAGAAGAAAGAGAAGAAATAATCCAGCTGATAAAAGAATATATCGATGTCTTCGCGTGGAATTATGAGGATATGCCAGTTCTTGACCCGAAAGTGGCTACTCATAAGCTCAACATCCTACCCAATTCAAAACCTGTAAAGCAGCACCAACGTCGGTTTTGCCCGGACATGATGGATGCCATTGAAGCTGAAATCAAGAAGTTGATAGCCTGCGGGTTCATCCGGGAATAACAACATCCTGATTGGGTCGCCAATGTAGTCCCAGTCATAAAGAAAAGCGGGAAAGTACGTGTTTGCATTGATTTCCGAGATCTAAACGCGGCCTACCCCAAGGCTGAGTTCCCTCTTCCCATCACAGATGTCATGATTGACAATACCTGCAGTTTTGAACGCATGTCTTTCATGGACGGATTTTCAGGGTACAATCAAATTAAGATGAATCCTGAAGATGAAAAGCATACTGCCTTCCGTACACCACTAGGGGTATATTGCTACACAGTCATGCCCTTTGGATTAAAGAATGTCGGGACTACATATCAGCGAGCCATGAGTAACATATTCTATGAGCATCTATGCAAAATAGTGGAGTATTACGTAGACGATATTGCTGTCAAAAGCCGCCTCAAAGGTACTCACATCGAAGACTTGAAGACGGTGTTAGAGTTGATGCGCCAATATCAGCTCAAAATGAATCCTACAAAGTCCTTTCTCGGTGTATCCAGTGACAAATTCCTGGGATTTGTCATTACCGTCTAAGGCATTCAAGTTGACCCTGATAAAGTAAATGCTATCTTAGAAATGCGACCACCCCGTAATCTGAGGGAAGTCAGGGGATTTCAAGGTCGTCTGGCTTATATCAGGAGATTTATATCTAACCTCTCTGGGAGATGTTAACCTTTTTCTCGCCTAATGAAGAAGGGCGTATCTTTCATATGGAACGAAGCCTGTCAGCAAGCATTTGACGATATCAAATGCTACCTCACTAATCCTCCAGTTCTGGTGCCTCCCGTCCTAGGAAGACCATTTTTGCTGTATGTTCGAGCAATAGATCATTCCTTAGGAGCTCTTCTCACACAGAAGAACGATGAGGGTCAGGAACAGGCTATCTACTATTTAAGCAGGATAATGATCGGAGCTGAACATCGGTACAATCCAGTAAAAAAAGAATGCTTGGCCCTAATGTTTGCTATTCAGAAGATGCGACATTACGTCACAGGCTAAACTATTTATATCATCTCCAGAATCAATCCTCTTTGGGTACTGATGAGTAAGCCGAGTGTTCTTAATTCCTGACTCGCGACTTGAGCGATGTTATTAATACCGTATGATATGGTGTACGTCCCTCAAAAGTCCATAAAAGGTCAAGCCTTGGCTGATTTCTTAGCTGCTCATCCAATTCCGAAAACATCCAAACTCTACGAGGACATACCTGACGAAGTTGCAGAATGTAACTCTGCAATGGAAGATGATATATGGTAGCTATTCTTCGATGGTGTCTCTCGGACTGGTCCCAAGGGAAACATGGTTTCAGGAGTAGGAATTATTCTGGTGACTCCTGACAAACTCGTCATCTATCGAGCATATTCTCTTAGCGAACCCTGCTCTAATAATGTAGCAGAGTATAATGCTCTACTCATTGGGCTTCAAGTCGCTAAAGAACTGGATGTTGAATACTTGGAAGCTTTTGGTGATTCCCAGCTGATCGTCAATCAGGTTAGAAGAATATATGAAATCCGCAATCCAGACCTCATTCCTTATCATCAAGCAACGATCGAGATAGCCATATCTTTTAAAGGATTCTTCTTAGAGCATGTACCTCGATCTCCAAATCTGGAAGTTGACGCTCTAGCCAGTCTGGCTGCAGATATAGCCATTCCTATAAGAAGGCAGAACTCGGTGATCCTTCTTAACAGAGATTTGTTTTGTGTGAAAAATAATTTTCACATGGAACGCAGCTACGCCGTAAATACGGTTCCTCCTAAGAGAGATTGGAGGAGTCCCTTTATAGACTTCGCAGCATACGGAATCTTACCAGAAGATCCCAAAAAGCAGTATTGGTTAAAAGATGATCACTACGCTTCTATTTTGATACTTCTTCATAAAATCTATATCGCCGGACTTATGATGGACTATTGTTACGATGTCTCTCTGACGATGAAGCAAAATAGGTTATCCGTGAAGCTCACGACGGTGTATGTGGAGCTCATCAACCCGGTCCTAAGTTACAGGATCGTATCAGGAGAATGGGCTATTACTGGCCTACCATGATTGTAGATGCTGTAAAATATGTAAGACAGTGCAAAGCATGCCAAGTTCATGCTGATTTTATACATCAGCCTTCTGACTATCTACATCCTACTATTGCATCATGGCCTTTCGAAGCATGGGGTATGGATATCATTGGTCCTATTCACCCGTCTTCTTCTAGGGGACATCGGTTCATATTGGCTATCACCGATTATTTCTCCAAATGGGCAGAGGCGATCCCTCTCGCTGAGGTAAAGACATCCAACGTGATCAACTTTATTAAGCATCATGTCATTTTTTGCTTTGGGGTACCCCGAAGGATAATTCATGACAATGGGCCTCAATTCATCAGTCAAGCTTTTTACCGATTTTGCGATAAAAATTGGATACAAAATATGGCCTCTACGACATATAATCCTGCTGCTAATGGTTTGGCGGAAGCCTTCAACAAAACCATTATCAAACTCTTGAAAAAGTTCGTTTCTTCGAACAAAAGAGATTGGAATGAGAAGCTGGGAGAGTGCCTCTGGACATACCGCACAACGGTACGAATACCGACAGGTTGTACCCCATTCTCATTAGTTTACGGGAGTGAAACAGTTCTCCCCATTGAAATTCAAATTCCGTCACTCAGAATAGCAGTGACTAATGAGTTGACTCAGGAAAAGAATGACCAATTAAGCCTTCAAGAGCTAGAAGGATTAGACGAGAAATGCCTTCAAGCTCAATAACGCATTGCGTTCTACCAGGCACGTATTTCTAAAGCTTTTAATCAAAAAGTGAAGGAAAGAGTGTTCAAAGTTGGCGAGCTAGTTCTAGTTGTGAAAAGGCCGATGATAATCACGCACAAAAGTAAGGGTAAATTCTAGCCCAAATGGGAGGGCCCTTATGTGATTGAGACGACGTTCTCAAAAGACGCTTACAGATTAGCCAAGCCTAATGGAGACTTATTAATGGCTCCTATCAACGACAAATTCCTGAAGAAGTACTATGCTTAATCTTCCTTGTTTAAGTGGAGTATGGTGAAGATCTCATTCTGACGATACTACGTACAAAGACTAGTTGGATCATACTCTATTATGTCCATATAACCTCTGAATAGATATGTCCAGCTGAAGCTTACCAAAAGTATATCACGTCCATATTACCTCTGATATTACTTTCGCCCTAGACTATCATTTATATTCAAAAATGATGGGTCCCCAAAGTCAGATAAAGTCTCTTTATTATCTCCAGAAAGAGCAAGTTACATATAAAGAAGCAAAAAGTACATTATTGGGGAGGAGCTATCAAATCACGAATCTGCTACGCTAGAGCGTCCATCCTCTCATTCCTGGAGTTCAAGACGCTAGCGCGAGCCCGCTCCAACCTTGCCTCCTCATTGTTCAAGGCAGACAGTTTAGACCGAGCATGTACAAAGCCCGCGTGGATGACACCCGCATGTGCCAGGTTCTGCTGAGCCGCTTCCATTCGGTCTTTCAACACATCTCGAGCTGCTGATGCAGCAAGAGCCCTTTCTTTTGCCTGAACGAGTTTGTCTTCCAATTTGCGGACCCTCGCTGCCTCTTCCTCATATTCGGCCTCGCACTTAGCCAACTGGGGAATGACATACACCAATATGGCATGCTCTTCATTTATCTCTTGCTGCTGTTCCTCGATGGATTTGCTCAGAGTTTCTATCTCCCCAGCAAGTCTCGCAGTCAGGGTTACATATTTAGCCTGAATCAGGACATCGATGCTGCCTCGAGACAATTACAAATAATTGTTAATAGGTTGTTCCAAACCATTAACTATTTTCTCCAGACCATCAGCTCGTCCAGCGTCATCGAAATTTCTAATCTGCTCTATGGTAAGATTGGAGGACATCTTCAAAGCTTCGAAGCCTAGATTCTTCTCCAGCACCATCGATATCAGCGTTTTCAAAGTGACATAGAAAACGCTAGTGAACTGCTCAACTAGCATGGCGAGATTCGAATGGACGTTGGGAGTGGCTGCAATATTAGTGAATCCCCTTCCAGGAACGACGGCAGAGGGTGTCGTCACAGTGGTCGCTTCAACAGAAGGCGCGACAAAAGTGGAGGCACCGACAATGGTCGAAGTTGTTGGCATGCTCGACAAAAGAGGTACAGTAGAGACAACCTGCTCATCCTCCTCCAATATTATTTGGACCGGTACTGGCGGAACAACATCCGATAATGTTGCGGATGAAAGATCAGCAGCATCAAAGCTTGCTCCTTCAATGTCAAGCACCGCCATTTCATCAGCAGAATCCGTAACAAAGTCAAAAGTTACGTCGACTCTGCCTTCCTATGAGATGTCTTCACCTGAAAAGAAGACAAGAGAAAGTTAATATCAACCTGATGTTAATTTTCCTAAAAAGTTGCGTAAGGATAATATTTACCCATGGCTGATGGTATATATGTCGCGTCCGTAGCCAGTACAGCAAAATTATTTCGTAATAATGCTAAGCAAGCTGTCATACCTAGAGAAGAGGGTGCACCAAATGATGTCTGAGGGTAGTCATCCAAGTCTTCACCCAGATCCAGTCGAGGTTCATCGGGTGGAATCTCGCTGGAGATACTTACAAATGAAGAAGGGACTGGACCCATTATTGGTCTGGATAAAGATATCCTTAATTTGCTCGGCCTCGAAGGTGACCTCACTGCACTACCAGTAGCGGTAGTAGCGACAGCAGTCTCGAGCAAAGAATCTCCGGCACTGTCAGCCGGAACTGTAGAGGGTCCCTCTCTAAAAGCCGAAGGACCTTCGATCAAAGAATCATCCCCGACCGGGGAAACAACAAGCTCATTCCTAGGAGCCTCATGGCTGGAAGTCCTTATAGGACCACTGACAGTCTTCTTTTTCTTACGAGGGGAAGTCTCTTTCGGAGTAGAGGCCCTTCGCTTACTGGGGATAACAAGAGGCTCTGCAGGAGGAGGTATTAAGCCTCTCAGTATTATCAACAAAAACTCATCTGGACCAACATGGTCTTCACCTTCATTAGAGGAGACTGATGGAATCTCCTCTCTTCCAGTGGACTTATAAGAGGGCATCCTAAAACTTGTATGCATATCAAAATCGCGATGGAAGGTATTTATGGACGCATAAAATTGTGCATACGAATGGAGGATGCACAACTCCATGGAGAGAGAAGTCACGGGCACAGTAAAGGTTGCTCCAGTATAACCCATTATGAAGTACCGCCACCCTCTGGCTCCATCAATGAGCCCACCTCTGGACTTGAAGCTGGTGATGGCATTTCCAACATGCAATTGGTCATACCTAAACTGCCTGGCGAACCGACTAGGCAGATAAGGCTCCAAGAAGCAATGGTCTTCACTTCTGTACAGTAAATGGGAAGGTCTAATACAGACCAACCAATAAAAAGCTTTGGGAGAAAGAATGGTCTTTCCGTGACCCGAATCCTGAAGTTTCGTCCCATGTTGATTGATATATACAGTGGGGACGGTACAGAAGAGCTTTCAGCTATGAGCAAAATTTAATGCTCGCCGACAGTCTACGACGGTAGTCACGTTCCAAGAGGAATTCTTGTAATTCAACAAGAAATTATTTCCTGAACTACTGGCAGAGCCGGGAGACATCACCCTGGGGTTATGAAGAATTAACCATCCCATCAGATATAGGAATGGTAACTCTACCCTAGGAAGCGAGAAGCCCATCATTAATGGCCCTCAGGCCAGCTTGTATCCGGCATACCATGGCAGGGAGCAGGCCCAGTCTTACCCCAAATACCAAACGCACTGCAGGCCATAAGGTATTATGATAAATATGATCTGCGGATGCGATGCCAGGTACTACCAATCGGCGTAGCCATACAAAGAGGAAGCCAGCCAGTTGAGCTTTCTTTGACAGAGGCTTGCGGCAATGCCTTATATAACTGTAGGCTCTAGTGCCTGCAGGATAACCCTCGATCTCCTCATCGAGAACTTGATCTGAAGTGCCAGCGTCTTCAATAAGATCATCGACTATTTGGGCATTAAGCACGCTCAGAAGATTCAAGGTCTTATCTCTGCTATCCACAACTTTGTCTGGCTTAGCATCTCTGGCCTGATGAAAGAAGAGATAGGATGCCCATTTGTTGGTATGAGCCAAATCAGAAGGCTCATTGTAGAATATGGTGCAAGCAAGGTAGTGGCTCATCAGCTCCTGATATACCGCCACTATCTGAGGGTTTGTATCCCTCAGCTCCCTGTTTATGGGAACATACTCTTCATAAGGAGTATCCCCCATTGGCAGCCTTGAAATCTCTGCCATCTTATGAAGGGCCAATCCTAAATCCCCTAGTGGAGTGGCAAAAGTCCCAGTGAGCGAAATATACCGCTCCATTAAAGCCAAAAATAGGTTGGGGTTGAGAGGCAGCCCAACACTGGTGGCACTCACGGCCGCGAAAAAGCCAATACCTTCCAACTCTACCTCGAAGTGCTTCAAGGCCCAGGCAGTTAAACGGGCCCATCGAAGATTCCCGGGGCTAAGCCACCCGCTGGTCCGATGATTAACCTTAGGGTATACTCCTCCTTGCCCCATGAAATCATTGCCAAAAGTCGATATTTGAACCAGCTGGAGCAGTAAAGTGTCTTTACTCGGGACACTGTCCGGCAGTAATCCCCTGAAAGGCATAACAGGGCCTGAAGGACGGCTCACAAATAATCCATGGCCTGATCCTTTCTGATAAAATATCTTCTCCGACTGGCCGTGAAGATCAGGAGTCAGGGTCCATGACATCTTCCTGGGATGCGTGGCATGGAAGAATGCCGAAATAGGGTAGTCTCTGGGCATCCTTGGCAGGAACATGACATTCCCTCAGCAGTAAACACCCAATCTTCCTTCTTGGGTTTCGTTTGGGATTGTTTATCAATCATATCACTGAATAGGAAAGCTGGCTTCCTATATTCGGCCCCATCTATATACGTCAGGGGCTCTCCACTGATCATACTCAATAGTATGTGCTCTCCCTGAGACGATATCAGAATGCCCCTTTCTTCAGGATACTGGGCTCCAGAGATAGGGAATGTCACGTGGGATAAATCCTCCAGATAATTTGAGTTCAATATCCCAGCAGCAGAACCCATTACTTCAGCCAAATAAGGGATCTGCAAGTCCACTGCAAAATGCAAGAAAAATGAGTCAGTTCTACACTAGACGCTATATTCTTGCAGTTTACGCCAAGATTATCAGTTTGAACTTTTACGCCAAGACTGCAAAAACTTGATCTTCTACACTGGAACATATTTCTAAGGCATAAAATTCAAGGTTGGCAGTATACGCTAAAAATTTAACAGTCTGAGTTTTTTTATGCCAGACTACCAAAATTTTAGTTTTTATGCTGGAGTTTTAATCCTGCGCGTAAAACCCAAAGCTGGAAGTATACACCAAATTTTAACAGCCCGTGATTTTACGCCAGGCTGCGAAAATATAGAGTTTTTTACGCTGACACATTAGGAATGTAGGCGTAATGATAAGACATCTCTGTGCATCATCTTCCTCGAAGAGGCTCTCAGCACAGAAGATGACCTAGCGCAATCACGTACAACGTGTGCGAAGGATTTTTCTCTTCCCAAAAACTTTACCTATGACTCCTGGTGCACAGCTTGACGGTAGGACACTTCGTTCAGATCGGGGTTCGCTCAGCCCAATGGGAGTTGCTCGTGCTTGAGCAGAGGAGCGAGAAGAAGAGGCAACTTTCTTTCCCTTAGCGGTGGAAATTTGTTTCGGTGCCATGGCTAAAACTCAGAGTGCTCAGGGAAGAAACTAAGAAGTGTTCTCAAAGAGACAAAGGTTTTTCTTTTTGCAAAAGATAGATGAAGGGTTTCTTCTCTGAAGGCCTTAGGGTATTTATAGAGTTCGGTTAACTCTTTGAATTCCTAACCAAATCCGATATTTAATATTCGGTTATGATTTGGGCCACGTCAGCCTATCATTTGAAAAAAGAAGACGAACAGTCAGTCGATCCAGATTCTACGCGCAGAGCACATCTACAATTTTATGCTAAGGAGCTTTTTACACTCAAAAGGCTACAAATCTACGGTTTTACGCCCAGATGCTTTTATGCTTACGAGCTTTTACGCTCAAGAGGCTACAAACCTACGATTTTACACTTGAGAGTCAACAAATCTACGGTTTTACGCTAAGAGGCTACAAGTCTATGGTTTTACGCCCGGATGCTTTTATGCTCAGTAGCTTTTATGCTCGAGAGGCTATAAACCTACGACTTTACGCTCAGAAGCTACAAATCCATGATTTCACGCTCACGAGCTTTTTACGCTCGGAGGCTACAAATTTATGATTCTACTCTTCAAAGCTACAGATGGCCAATGGTAAGGGTTTACGCAGAGAATGCTCCTTCTTGGCTACAAAATTTTCAAGTGCCCTACGCACACAGAGTTTAACATTGAAGATGACTCTTCTTCACGTGTCGATTGGAAGCTCATCCGAAGTCCAGTCTTTTATACAAGTTCAAGTACGGCTTATTTGACCGCCATTTCTCGCCTTTGTTCAAGGGATTTACGGGAAAACATTCTTGAAGATGACGGTCTGAAAAAGAATTATTCGTATCAGAAGAGTGATAGTTCAGATATTTTACGCGACCTCTCATTCAAGAAAATAGCACGACAGTTTGGATCTTCAACTTAAGTGCTAGGCAGCTTTCTACGCATCCTCTGTTACGCGTAAAAGATGGGACGAGATCATATACTCTTTTATCAGAATCAGCGTAAAGTTATTCAGGTGTGCCGAAGCTGCACATATTCAGACTTCATCACAGCAAATATGGCAAATCATCAGATGCGTAAAAGAAGACAATTTTATTAATCATGATTACATATGATGGAAATCCAGTTTACAAAGGGTTTTTATCTTCATGATTATATATGATAGAAATCCTTTTTCTACAAAGGGTTTCTTATTTTCATTTAAATATCACACCGAGAATCTGTTCTCACAGCAAATTGGTGGAGATCTTTGTAGTCTTCTACAGCAGTTAATCGGCTTCCGCGGCTGATTAACAAAAAAATGATTAATGGCGGGAGGATACAAAACTAGGCATGTATAAATTATTCAAGCCCACCCTCCATACGCCATGGCAGATTGAGTTAGGGTTTCAGACCCAACTCAATACTGGAAGACAGGGCCATACTGCCTACCCTCCTCCACCGCTATGATGGGAGAAAATACAGCTTGCAAGCTGTGTGGTCCAATACGACCCTTCGTCTCTCCTGGACGAATCGCCATATGAAATTGCTGATCATCCCGAGCAAAGAAAGCTATGATATCCTTCCATGATCTATCGTTGCAGAGGACATTTGCTCGAAGACGCCTCTTTTTACGGCTCCTTATATGCTGGAAGAGCATGATCTTCTTCTTCCTCAAGTCAGCAAGACGAACATCGACAACCATCTCTTTTTTTGGTTGGGGATGAAGTATAGGAGAAACAGGTTAACTCAGTCGCCTTTATATAGGCAGAGGAGATCACACCAAATCCCAATAAATCCCTAAATGTTTGCCGTAAAATCAGCCTTGCGGAACGTGTCAGCCTTGACCGTTTCATGCTTCATTCAAAGTATTTTAAATTATGAGGAAGTATACGCATAAAACTCTCAAACCGCATAAAACAGAGCTCCAGCATTGGGTGGCATAATATATGACTTCAGAGTTATTGGCGTACAGTAGAGCTTCAACATTGTTCAGCATAAAACGTAGCTCCAGAATAACCCGCGTAATACAGTATTTCAGACTGCTTCAGCTAAAAAGGTTGCTGCATCGCTATTTTGGCATAAAACACATCTGCTTTTAATGCAGCATGGAAGTATACGAGGAACTCTTCGTATTCCTCAAATGAACCTGTTAGACAGTACAATGAACCTGACTCCTGACAAAGAGTAATGCAAGACGACCGAGAGGACGACAGTAATGATGATTCGGCACAGAGCTCCAGACTGTCGTTTAGTGTCAAAGCCTTGAATTAAGACGTCATGTACGTATCCAAGAAATATGCTGTCTATTTTACACAGGCAGACATGAGCTTTTATGCTCAGGACGAGAGGAAATCAACCGCCACGTTAAAAGTTGTTCTTCGTACAGAATTTGAGGCACGGCTCTGCAGTTAATGCGCGTGATGGGGGCAGATCTCTGCATTAAATGCATGAGATTTGGTTCTACTTTTAACGACTGGGTGAGCCATAATTAGGGCTAATATGTCCACATCACCATCCCCACATATTATGCCAACCAGGCTATTTTCAACTATAGGAGCACGCTGTACGCTATCTCCTGAAAATACGCCGATCTGGCTATTTTTAATTATAGGAGTACGCCGTACGCTATCTCCCCGAAATACGCCAACTCAGGCTACATTTGCAAAGGTACGTGATAAGGCTATTTGGTTTGGAATACGCTCAAGACCTCAGTCAAAGAAGGATAATCGGCTTCTACGCCTACTTGGCTTCCATGCCAACCTGACGGCTTCTACGCCTACTTGGATTCCATGCCAACCTGACGGCTTCTACAACTACTTGGCTTCTATGCCAACCTGACGGCTTCTACGCCTACTTGGCTTCCATGCCAACCTGACGGCTTCGACGACTACTTGGCTTCTACACCAACATGACAGCTACCGGGCTTCTACGCCAGTATGACGACTATTTGGCTTCTATGCCAATCATCTCTACGCGAGGGGCAGTTACCTACGTGGCTTGCATGCCGTGATCTTTGCAGCAGTTATACGCGTTACCTCATAATGGGACACGCGTCACATGCAGAGTCGAGAGATCATTTAGACGTGGGTAGCAGTTATCATAACCGTCGTGTAAAGAGCGCCATACTCTCCACTGTTCGGCTTCTACACCGACTGGACGGTTACAGCAATTGGATTCTATAAATAGAGACCTCTATTGACAGAGGTCAAGAGGGCAAATTCTATTGAGAGGTCGGATTTTCCGAGAAGCATTGAAGGATCGGATTTTATTTTTTGAAAGAGAAGAGTCTAGAGCACAGGCAGAGAGTAGTGATTGACGGCTTTGGCACCGAGCATCCAATCTCTCCTGCAACCTTTGAAGCTTCTCCTTCTTCTACAACACTTCTTCGTCATCGTGTGGTCCAAGGGACAAAGTGATCGACCGCAGATCAGACTCCTATAGCAATATTTATACAGATTTAAATTTTGTACTTGATATCCTCGTATAGGATTAATTGTACTTCTTGTTTGTAAACCAAAGAAAGTGTTTCGTATAAACCTACTTTCATTTCTTTCGTTTATTATCAAACACAAGATGGCAACTCTGCTGGGGAATACTTTCTCATCTGACGAGAAAGCCATTGCTCAATACGATGCTGTATCCGTGGGATCAACAAAGAAGACCTTGGTCATCCAATTCGACCAATCAGCTTATGAAGACATGCTTCAAGTTGGGGGTAGCTCTCATTTCCTCTCTGTCCAAGACAACAGGAAATTGCGTAAAGTATGGATGCCCCGGACATTCTCTACCATTCCTGCGAGCTCTCTCTCTCCGATCAACAAGGTTGTAGCATCACAACCTGTACACACCGCGCGTAAAACTTTGTCTCCAGTCTGTGACGTGGCAGACAAAGCTTCTGGCAATGTCTCAGTGCTAATCCAGAAGTCTACTCTGCGCCCTGTGTGTAAAAACCCGTCTTTCGTTGCTGACGTGGCTGACTTAAATTCTGCCAAGGCCTCAGTGCCAAGTCAGAAATTTCAAAGGCGCCCTGCGCGTAAAATTTTGTCTCCCGTCGCTGACGTGGCTGACATAAATTCTGGCAAGGCCTCAGCGCCAAGTCAGAAATTTTAAAAGCACCTCACGCGTAAAAATACATCTCTTGCCTATAAGGGGGTAGATGGTCCCTGCAATCTCCGCAAGGGAAAACAAGTGGCGAATTTCCCAACCTCTCGGCTTTTACGCCACCAAGAGAAGAATCTACCTGCTCTTCAGATTACGCGAGATGTTGATGGCCGATTGAGGACGTCCTCAATTTTATGCCAGCCTGAGCAAAATTCTAGAATACGCCAGGCCAAGCCCCTCAGCGTAAAGAAGGCCCAGTTTGTTGACAGATACGCTCCTCATGGATCCTATGCTACTCACATGGCTGAACTGCTGTATGCGTACGGCAGGGAGAGAGTTATGGTTCCCAATATCCGCATTCCAACTGATGTAAAAAGGCAGAATAAGCCTTATTCTTCTTCTTCTATTAATCCTCCTGACTTGCGTAATCTCCTGATCCAGAAGCGCAAAGATAGGGGATCCTCCAACATGTCTATTATACCCCCTAGGGAGCATTGTTGTAATAGTCACAAAGTTGTAGTTAATTATTGTTGTTCTAAAGCAAAATGGTCAATTTTTGATTGATTGAATTACTCTTTGCCTTTACAGGGAGAAGAGCCTACACTCGCATCAGTGAAGATGGCTTCACACGTTCCCAGAGGAAGGTCAAATTCAAGACGTAATCCCTCTAGAACTCCAAGCCAAAGGAGATTCAACAGGCTCCTTGAGAACATTGAAGCTGGGGTATTTCGAAATACCCGTTCGAGGTCACGACAACTGGCTTCGTATTTTTTTGATTCCGACACTGGGGGTTGCCAGTTTCCCAAATCGATGCTAAAAGTATAGATTCGATCTCTACAGAGACCTATACTAACCCTTCAATGACATCCAGAGAAATGGGAGTCTATGCCATTGGAGATGAACGCGAAGAGGCTTCCCCATCAGGAAGTACTGAGCAACGCCTCGCTGTATTGGAGACATCACTGAAAGAGGTGCATTCCATGATGGAGAAATGCACCAGATGATGCTGACTCAACATACAGCTGCCATAGCTCAAGCATCGGTCCCTCCGTCTCAAATACGTCTGGGGTGGACTTACTACCAACCAATGCGAACCAGGAGCCTACTCTAAATCAAGAGTCAGCAGCTCCTCCACTTTCTAACTCGGAGAATGTATTGCCTCCCGTGGGAGTTACGATACAACTAATCTCTCACTACTCTGCGGTCCCTATATCAGCGGAAGATCCGATGCAGGCAGTGCGGGAATTGAAAGTCTAATTTGATGCCTTGAAGCACAAAGATCAGCTCAAGAAATTGGGAATCAATCAGCCTTATCCAGCCATCTGGGACGAGATCCCTTTTCTGCCAAAATGCAAACCACAGGCTATGCCTTTGTTTGAGGGAAAGACGTCACCAAGTCAATACATGAACTACTTCAGCATGATGACGGTGTTGCTACAAGGGAATGACGCCCTTCTCACCCAGGTATTTAAAGGCTGTCTGTCTGGCGTAGCCTATCAATGGTACCGTAGTCTTGCGGACAATTGCATTACTTCCTTTAAAGATTTTAAGACTCTATTCTTCACTCGATTCTATGAAGGAGGGATGGACATGTCTATGTCCTCACTCATCGAAGTGAAGCAGAAAGAGAAAGAGAACGTTTGTACTTTCATCGAACATTTTCGTCAGGTCACTTTGTAGATGCCTCCCGGAGTTCCAGATTCTGCCTTGGTGGACATTTGTAGGAAGAACCTTCTCCCACTGATCTCGATGTTCACAGGACCATATCAGTTCCATGATTGGCCCTCGTTTATTATCTCAGTGATTGTCGCTGAAGACAACAGTCGGAAGGCGCGTGATAATGGAATCATGATCTCCACCTCTGACAAAGGAAAACGGTCATCTTCCAATAGCGACCATCCTCGTGGTTCCAAAGGAAAGGAGGCTTTGACGATTAACACGTCCAGGCAACCTACCCCAGCAACTACGCAGACGAAACCTGGGACTTCTAGACCCATAGAAGAATATTCTTTTGATGATGATGACATTCCGAGCATATTCAACTGTCTAGTCAAAAGTGGCAAGCTCACTCTCCCCTAAGTAAAGCGGCCTAATGAAGTCGGCAGTACCAATAATCCTAAGTACTGCATTTTCCACATGTATATACATCACCCTACCAAGGCGTGCTATATACTAAAAAGGAAGATCCAGGAGTTGATCGATGCCAAGGCCATCACTCTGCGTAACAGCGAGAAGACGGTCACTGCCAATATTAGACCAAAAAATCTATCCAACTACTTTTGTAGATCTAACTTGTTTAAATTATGTGACGGATAGATCGGGCGATGTTTTGGGTTGCGACTTCATCATTTTTCGGAGCAAGCAAGATACCTTGCCAACTCTTTTACAATATTTGTATGATTTCCTTTCTAGTTATTATTTTCTTTTCATATATATTTTTTTGATGCTCTTTATCATATTTGATTTATCGCATGCTGCTCTAGTCTTATTTTCTCGTTTTACGTACACGCATATTATTTGCCTTCCATATATACTGCTCAACTATACTTTTTTCATCACGTATTTAATATATGCTCCACCTTGTGTACATGACTTGATGTGATACTGTGTTCCCGTATTACTCGTACTTGACCTGACTTGACGTAAGTATGACTTGACCTTTGTGTTCTCTTAGGAGAGGAGATTGATACTAGGATTGGCTACATTGACCATACTCGATTGGGTGTCTCTTGCATTGAACTACAATTGAATTTTTTTATAGATTGTGAGACCTTGCATTGGCTACACTCTATAGAAATATTTGATTTATTGTTAGTCACGTCTAGTACCACACTTCTCCCTGGTATGCCACCCTCTTAGACGTCGTATTGTCATAGTTTTACCGTTTCTTGTGGTTATTTTCTTATCTCTCTTGCATGTTTATTTACTATACTTTTGGTATGTTTATATGTATCATTTTACGTCCTTCTGAGGACTTGGTCTCTTTCCAGGTGTAGACGATCATGACTAGTTACAGGAGCAAGGGTCAGGACTTGCTACTTCTTTCTCTTTCGATGAGATCTTTTCTTCAAGCCTTTCTAGTCATCAGATAATGTACTTACTATATTTTTTTCATATTCTAGTTTAGTAGTGGATTTTCTCCATCCAACCATTGGTCTTCTCGACTATTTTATACTTGGTTCATTGCCATATTTGGTTATTTATTTCTATTGGTTTTATGGATGAGATTAGTATTGCATGTGACTTGTGACATTATATACCACTTGTGAATTATTATTCATAATAAAACATACGTATGTGTTATGGTTTTCATATATTGGAGTTGCCATATATATATGGCTGGCATACTCACGTATTCCTAGTTCTACGTATTTTGGGACTGGACGTGACACTCAAGGACTTGAAAAGCCCTACAATTTTGATATATTGGCACAACTGGCCAATACTCCAGCCCAACTTTCTATATTCGAGTTGCTTCGTTTGTCGAAGAAGACTCATAAAGCTTTGAGCAAAGCTCTAATACATGTATACTCATGCTTAGCTCAAATTAAGACTCCTGATGAAGAGCCACTAGCGTGCCCTCAATGCCAAAACGTGATCGAGAAGATTTCTAATATCACCATTATGCTAGAGGACATGCTACTCAAGGATAACCGGCATGACAGGCCTCTGTATTTTACCGGTTACATCAGATATATTAAAGTGAACTAGATTCACATTGACCCTGGTTCTTCACTCAGCATCATTCCTAAAAGCCTACTGAGAGGATGAAATACCAATGCACAATATGTCTGCCACTAGCACTACCATTCTAGGCTTCAATACTGGAAGAAGTAAACCGCTGAGAAAGATACGCCTAAAAATTCAGATAGGCGATCTACGTACTGAAGTCACATTCTAGGTGATCACTCTGACGTATCCTACAATATTTTGCTGGGACGACCGTGGATACATGAGCATAAAATTGTACTTTCCATCCTGCACAAATGCTTCAAATATGTAGATAGTCGGGGAGAAGTCTAAACAGAGGTAGGTGACCTCGACCCATTCAAAGGTGTCAAAGCCTATTTCTCTAACTCCGCACTCTATAAATTGGAGTATTTAAAAGAAGAAGCTAATCAAGCTGGTGATGAAGTCGAGAATACCCCAAAGAAAGATCCTTTGATGATCCGAGTAAAATGACGTATTACTCGTCCAATTTCTTTGAAGCCTCTCGGCATCAACCTGCATAAGTTGCCTCCATTGGTCACCAACCTTCGATGCAATAAACAACCAACGCCAAAGAATGAGCCACTTGTTATCGACCTTCGTCGTAATAAGCATCCAATATCAGTAAATCAACTCCTAGTCATCAATATTGCCAAGCCTCCTGTCAAGGCTGAAGTTTCTGTTGACTATGAGGAAGAATAAGAGATCATGTATTTCATGAATAAATAAGACACTACTTCGTACTACATTGATGTTGAACCCTTTGCTGAAAAATTCTTAAAGGCCCTTCGTCTTCACGAACCTCTGTCCATACTAGTGGCATCTCCATTTCAATATAGTTTATTATATGAACTATATGAGGATTCATACTTTATAGTTCTAACAAGACAGGACAAGCAACGACAGACAATTTTTGGTAAAGATAGAAAAAAAGAGTTGCGCAGACTAATATTTCTGACAAAGATATTGGGAAGATACAACCGTATCATTACAGTCAACCTTCCGAGAAAATTTTGACTTTTCCAGGTAACTAAGTGACCTCCTACTAGAGTGCAATAATCAAATATAGAATATTGATTTTGAACCAGCCACTTGGTAAGAACTGGCTACTGTACAAGCTTCAAACTCGTCCGATGATGCTTGACCAGTGAACCCACGTATCTTGGCTACCCACTTCGCATGTCTCAAATGGGCTACAACTTAAAGTCTGGTTTGGGAATGAATTATGGAAAAGGCAGACAAACTCCTATACATCACTTCTCTCCAAAAGGAAAATCGAAAATATACTATCAGTGGACTGGTCATGGTTTCAGATATTTTACACCATCAACAAGTCTTGAAATTTTAGAATCAGAAGAAAAGAAGTATTCTCATTCCTCCGACTCATTATTGTAGGATTCTGACGAAAGCATGGGTGACATATTCAAACAGGCTTTCTATGTAAATATGGTGTCAACTGGCCCAGATGATAAAGACATTGAACTATTGGAACCATTCGAGAACGATCCATGGGCACAACATATGGATACTCAATGGGAGCTTCAGTTTGAGCAATGTGAACCACCTACAGAGGATAAAGTAGTCTAAATTGATGTAGGAGAAGAATCTTCCCCAAGGCCAATCATTATTAGCAAGAGTCTTCCTGAAGAAGATAAACAAGCTTTAGTCCACCTAATAAAGGAGTATATTGATATCTTCGCCTAGAGTTACGAGGATATGCCTAGCCTGGACCCTCAAATAGCCACACGCAAGCTCAATATTCTTCCAAATGCTAAGCCGGTGAAACACCAGCAATAATAATTTTGTCTAGATATGATGGATGCAATTGAAACAAAAGTTAAGAAACTGATAGCATATGGCTTCATTTGAGAAGAGTAGCATCCCGACTGGGTAGCCAATGTAGTCCTAATTATAAAGAAGAATTGGAAGGTCCAGGTCTACATAGATTATCGAGATCTAAACTTTGCCTGCCCAAAAGATAAATTTTCTCTTCCCATCACAGATGTCATGATCGATAATACATGTGGCTTTAAACGTATGTCCATGGATGGATTCTCAAGATACAATCAAATTAAGATGTCTTCTGATGACAAAAAACACACCTCTTTCCATAAACCATTGGAAGTATACTGCTATATAGTCATGCCCAAGCACGTAATAAGGGATAAAGGTCTCAACTCTCTAACTAACGATACTCGACTCCACTGATAGACGTCGACACCCGAATCTTGTTCGGAAGCTAAGTATCATCTAATGGTCCTAGGGTAACCATGTATATTAACAAGATCATGTAATAATAATATCTATGCAAAATAAGTAAGACATAAACAGTTGTACAACTTGGCAAGGTACACTTGCCTGTATCCTGATGCTTGGCAGAAATCTGTCCAACGTCCACGTCCGAAGATTCTGCATATCCCAAATATCCTAAAGAATAATTTAAATTAAATTTAAAATGACTCGCAGACTAATCTATGTTACACATTAGGTCTATTGGGATTATGTTATATAACTAATCTATTTTTATATGGATCCAAAAAATGCCTATGTCGTATTATCAGTTCCCTCTTGTAACCAATAATTCACCTATTAACATATTTAATAAATTCTAGGGTTAAAATATGTAGTAGACCTTTACGTTAGATTTCCAAAACTTCAAACGGATCATGTTTTCGTGTCCGAAAACTCTTAAAATCGCAAAAATACCGAAACACGTTTGTCTATCGGACACTAGACACTCAAATAATTCTACAGAAAGTTACCGACCGAATTTGCCTATTAAATTATTTTTTGGAAAGATAACTTTGACATTGTTCTTTTAAAAAAATTTGAAGATTAAAGAGAGTTCTAAGTTGGGAGTTATGGCATTTCTAAGTTATTAGGGCTGCTAAAAATGAGGCTGAAACCTATGACAAATTTGGGCTATTTAACAAACTTTGATACACAGTTTTACACAAAAATTAATGGGTTCTTAAGGTATAGAGTTGTTTATTCATGATGCTGACATATTCTATATATTTATGTAGAATTTTATTACTAAAGAATAGGAACAAAATTGACAGATAGATCACGTACCAAGTTCGTTATGGCGGAGCATTACGACACATTTTGATCTTTCGGAGTGCTAAATGACTTCCAAACTTCTTAGAACTCGATGGGGGTGCTAGGAGCATCAGGGGAGAGGGTTTTCTTGGGCTTGGAGGGGGTATACATAGCTGTGTGCACCTCTAGACAGCAGCAATGGCTGCTATCGGCCAAGAGGGGGCTGACCCTGGCATTGTCAGGTTGGTTGATAGGTGGAGGGGCTGAAGGAGGGGGAAAGGAAAAATGAAAATATGGGAAGGAAGAGAGAAAGAAGAGGAGCGAAAATGAGGGAAGGAAGAGAGAAAAAAGAGGAGGAGGTCAAGGAGAGGGCTGTCGTCGGCTATGGAGGAGGTGGGGGTCGGTTATTAGGGTTAAGAGGGAGGGGATATATATATATGTATATATATATATATATATATATATATATATATATATATATATATATGTGTGTGTGTGTGTGTGTGTGTGTGTGTGTGTGTGTGTTTAAATGAGTGGTGAGGATTTAAGGATGTGTTGATCCAATAGAGGAGATTTTTAGAAGGCCTAATATGTCATGCAAGGCCTCCATAATTAATAAGGTTGATTATATTTATATATATTTGGTTCTAAATGAGATGCAAAAAGGGTAGGTGCAATAATTTTGTTTCTAAAAATGAAAATCTGAAACTAAAATCTAAAGTTTAAATCATGCAAAATTATGGAGCATGCGGGGACTCAAATAAATGGGACACAATTATCTTGGACGTAGTAGGTCCAGTTAGGCTTATGAATATAAAATTGGTCAAAAGAATTGAGTTGGTGTTGCATATTAAAATTGTCCGCAATGGAAAAAGGGGGTTTAAGTATTATTTTCCCGTAAACTGCATCGCGAAAGTTGTGCGACTAAAACGAAGCATGTGAATATAAATTTGTGAGTGACGGTTATGGCATGAACCTAATTTGGCTCGACTAAGTCTAGCATGCAAAGCTAGTTGGAAGGAAAATGCTAGTGTAGTAATCAAGAGTTTAAGACCATGGTGATAGGTATCCAAGGATTAAGAAAATAACTAATACATATTTTAATTAATAAATTAATCCTTTAATATAAAATTATTTCTATTTATTTTGAAATACCAAGAATAATCCTATATAAAAATAATAGTGCTTACAACCTACCCAACTTATAAAAAATTTGTCATCGAAATTTAAAATAAACTTGGTAGAAAAGAGTGAGAGAACTCACTGTGGAAGAAAGATAAATACGACTTGTCGTATCGAGTTTCTTTCTATATAAAAATATAAGGCACGATATAAATATAAGTGTCACGTCCCAGTCCCAAAATACTAAGGGACTAGCCACGTGGCAATGACCAGCAGCATAACTCCAATGGACAAATCCAATTTAGTAGACCCGTTAGAGTGCACTTAAGTTGTAATACATATAAAATGGTCTACAAATATCTGTCAAAGTTTATATATCTAATCTCATCCATAATAAGTAACAAAATCACAAAGAGACAAGTCCAGTCACAATAATATAAAATGATCTGTCCAACCAAAGCAATATAAATAATGTCAAGGGGAACAACCCGTCATCAAAATGGAAAGAAAAATAACTCCAAGTACAATATCCAGAAGTCACTACAAGATCAAATATCTAAGAACATTAGACATAATAAATGAATGGTGAGATTACTGTGTGCTCAAGAGAAATCCTTTGGAACAACCTCGTCCTCTGCAACCTGTACATCTCCAATAGCAGCACCTGCCGCGTAAACCTCAAGATAGCTCTCCTCGTCTATACCTGGGGACATAATCCGGATCCAGGTCCTCAGTAGACATAGCAAGGTACAATAAACACTCAAGCCAAATAAAATGCAGTACAGTAAAAACAGATCCTCAGGGCAAGCTACGTAACTAGCTAAGTAAAATGCAACTAAGAGCATCACTAGTACTCAGGCTGAGACCACTACAGGCTCTGTGTTGGGGAACCCATATAGCGGCAGGTAGTATCTCGTAGGGCCAGTAAATGTGCCAAGCTCTGGTACAGAGACTAAAGCACCTCCAGTAACATTATTTTTATATATATATATATATATATATATATATATATAAAGATAATCAGCCTGTAGTATGGTGTATCTCTTCCCACCCAATGTAACCTCACGTCTTATGTCCACGATGTATCATGTCCATAACACGCAAGACCATGACCTCTAGCTAGTACAACAAGTCATAATGATATATATAACAAGCAAGTCTCATATCACTAATCCTGTAAGCCTATACAGAATCACCATAAATAATCTTAAGAAAGATTCTATCACATGAAATAGTGTCAAGTGTCCTATGGTCTGGCATACTTGGTAAAGCAAGCACGTAAAATAGGATCGTGGAATCAACTCTCTAAGTGACGTTACACGACTCCGTGTGCGACGTCGACACCCGAATCTTGTTCGGACGATAAGTAACGTCTTACGGTCCTAGGTTGAGCAGGAACATCAAAAGAATATATATATATATATATATATATATATATATATATATATATATATATATATAAGCAAATAATATAACATGATCTACTACAAGTTTGGCAATGTACACTTGCTTGGGCCCTAAACTCCGTCCAATGCTCCTGGGAAAGTAGAATCTGCACCTACACCTCTGGATGCTGAAACAAATATCACCAATATTCTCAGAATACTTGAAATAGCTATGATTGACTACCCATAAGTCCAATTTGGACACATGGGCAAATTGACAATTTTGAGTCAAAGCGGGGTCCACATATGGCCCACTTCGTACCGAAAAATATGCCAGAGACAAAGTTCTTCAAATTCGTCAAACTTAGTGTCTACGAATCCAGAACAATGATACGAACCCAAAGAAATATCCGAAATTGAATTCCGATAAGTCGATCACGAAATTGCCCGTTATGTGGAACTGTGGGGCCCACGAAACGATATTTCGTTAACGTTCTTAGAATCAAAACCAAACTTGGGTCACAGGACCAGCGTAATACTACGAATCCAATGGCGTAAGTTTCGTTGCAAAATGACAAGCACACACGAAGTTATGGCAAGGTATTGGAATAGGTCGATACGGTATTTTTGACAGATACGTGTTGATTTCGGCGTACAAATACGTCCAAATCGAATTTTGCAAAAGCCCATACGTCCGTGTTCATATTATGCACCATTTGGTTTAATCCGCACGTGACGACGTGGCCTCGTTTGGCGGTATGCACCCCGTATCGAAGATTTTTGGTTCTTAAAAAACTATTTTTGACATATTTCTATATTAAATTAATTACAATATAGATCAAAATAAAATAAAGTAATTTAAGGGTTAAAACTCGATTATGTTTTCTTCACACAGAAAAAAGAATTACTCAGTTCAGCATCACGGTTTGGGAGTTATTGCTCTCAAAACATGGGCGTTTGGGCAGTTTCGAAACTATCGCAAAGTCAGTTTTTTCGTCCGACTTTCGGGTCAAATTTCTCCTAATATAAAATACTTTAAATTAATATTCTTGAAGGGGTTTGAGGTCCTTCATATTGTGAACGTATACGGACAAGAAGCTCATAAAATGATCGAGCGAGGAGTCGTGCTTATACCTCGAAGAGGGCCTCACGAAAAAGGATGTTGCTGCTGCTGTCGCGCTCGCGGTGGCCGACGACAATCAGGGATGGCCGCCTGGGTGGTCGGGGTCCGGCATGGGTCGTCGCATGGAGGGTGGAGGCATAGGTGATGGTTGGGGTCTGCTGCTTCCAGAACGCAGCCTGGGAGAGTATTAGATGTGTTCGCGAGTCGGATTTTGGGTTGTGCTATCGGGTTAGGGATGGGGCATTTAGTTAGTTAAATTTTTTATTTTATTTCTTTTGTTTTCTTTTGTTTTTCTTTTCCTTTATTAATATAATTATATATAGAAAACTTTCAAAAATAGTTATGTTCTAGGACAATGTCTAGGAAATTTATATTTCTTTTAACAAATAATTTTACCCCCAAATTTATACTAATTCAAAATATATACACTAACTATAAATGAATATTATACTAGTTAAATAAATCAATAAATTCTCTATTAAATATTTAAACTAATACAATAAAAATAATTAATAATTACTAAGCTAACCCTATATAGAAACCAGGGTGCTCACAATCTACCCACCTTAAAAGAATTGCGTCCTCGCAATTAAAATGAACGAAACGTAACAGGTCAAGAAGGGGTGTGCTCCAAAAGGGATGGCACGGTTATAGGACATATTTGTGGAACTACGAAAATGAAGGAAAGGCGTCATGAGTAAGAAATTCGAGAAGAAGGGTGAGAATTTTTGTTCATACAGAACACGTAGGAAAAAAATAAAAACTTTTTTTCCTAGGCAATGATAGATGAGAAACTCAAGGGTAAAAGAGTCTGATTAGAACGAGGATCAACTACATCTTCTGAAAACTTGGGTACCACTTACATATTACTACTCTAGACTAACAAGTTCATGCTAACATAATATTAGGTATAGACTAGGGAACGGAGCTAACAGGCACATGCTAAAGTATTACTAGGAATATTCGTTACTATAGCTGGCTATGATAAAACTAAATCTTACCTATATTCCCTACTCCTCGAGTCCAAGCCTCCTCCATTTTCATCTCAAAAGCATGTCCACGTTCCTGTGGTGGTGCCCTCTGCTGTTGCTCGGCCTGCTGAAAGAGTGCTGCATGTGATGCCAAAGGTGGCCGCGGCTGATATCCTCTCGGTACTGGTGGTCTGAATCCTCTATCTTCCACCTGTGGTGCTCCTGGTGCTAGATAAGCTGGTCGATGTGGCTGCTGGACTGACCCCGGTGCTGGTCAAGCGGGTTGATGAACCATCGGTGTTCCTTCCCGACGCTAAGGGTAATCCCTGGCTGAATGCTGACTGGATTCACAATCTAAACATAATCCCAATTTGAGTCTGCACTTCCTCTCAATATAGCCTACCTTGCCACAGTAGTGACAAGTAGGAAGGGCTAGGGCTCGTGATGCTGCTCTCTATGGTAGATTCATCTGGGGTCGCTTTGCAAGCTTCCCGTGTCATGCCCTAGTCCCAAAATACGTAGGACCAGGAATACGTGACACGCCAGCTACGCATTCGACCAGACTCTGGTCTGACTCGAATACGTATAAGTTGTAATATAAAGGGCACAATCTAGATATCCTATAAATGTAAACCTCTATATCTCAATCCACAATGTACAATAGTATACAAGAAAGAGCTATATGTGTTAAAGTCAGCCGCCCAATAACACACTAACTCGAATAGACCCGAGAAGAAGTATGAGTCTATAAAAACTAGGCTACAACAGCAGATGAAATAAACAATATAAAATAACCATAATGTCGGTAGATATAATATGAGTACCTGGTACAATGCCAGCAAGACATGCAACTCCAACAGCAACTCCAAATGCTACGTAATCATCTATGCTGCAAAACTGGCAGGAAAGCAGGTCCTCAGAGGGACGTAACAAGGTACAGAAATACGACATGCCAAGTAAACAGAAAGTACAAGTGCACGACAGGGTACTCTATCATAACCAAACAAGTGTGACACAGTTTAAAGACAATGTTCGACGCGTGGGCTGTCCAAAATAAAACTGTAGCTCCGGACACGGAAACACACGGCACGTACCGCAGCTCCGGGCAAGGAGTCATACGGGTGGTACAATTATACTAGATACAGGATCTCTATAGGAACAATATATATATATATATAAGCGCGTGCAAAGGAGCCCAAATGTCTAGTAACTGTCTTCCCCATCCCAAGCGGTCAACGATGGTGCGCTGAACCTGAACCTCTATCTATCAGTCTTGACACACAGACGTAATTCAACGGACGCAACCCTAAGGTCATCCCAGTCTCTGGTCATGATGTCAGTATCAGGATACAAGAATCTAGCACGATCACAGTGTATGAGTGTGTCCTGGGGTGTCGATGTACTCAGGTACGTGCATCGAGGTACTACAAAGCATATTACATTTATTCTAAGACGTTACGACGAACGTCAGTACCCGGTTGTGATCCGGACACGAGGTATCGAACGTCAACATAAATACGTGCATAATGTACATAACAAAATAATAAATATCTGTAAACTAAAATACAGGGTGGCAAGGTACACTTGCCTGCGTCCGGCTGCTGATGATGGGGATCGGGTATCACGTCCAAGTCCTCAGGTCCCGTAGTACCTAGAGATGAGATACAAACTCAATCAATGAGCTATCACACGACAAACAGGGATAAGAAACGTCTATTCGTATATTCAAACTCAGCTACAACTTACAGAGATAAGACACTAGGGGGTTGACTAAGGTCGACTATTGGTGCGTTACATCAATCAAGCTAAACCTTTATATCATATCATCAACCCAACCTCAATCACGATATTCAGTTAATCACCCTGATCCAATCCTCAGTTACAAGTCAGAAGACTCTAAGATAGAGGGTTATATCCATTACGATCAATCATCGTATACTATCCTCAGACAATCCTCATTCATATACCTCACCAAGGTGTTCATCAGTATCTCCAGCCATGATCAATCCTCTGGTTTTCTTCTCCCGGTGTTCACAGACGTGAGCATGTACATTGAATTATCATCCTCTAATTAAATAACTAACTTATTGATTAAACCCTTATTTATAACCAATCATTTGAGTACTCCACCCTTCTCACATATGTATGGTTCACAATTACCTATTTGTATTCCTCAATCAAATTCCCTTATTAGTAATCAAATCCGCAATCTTATGAATGACATATTGATATCACACACCATCTCACCATAAATCACCTGCTCATCAATACCAATTAATATGTATATAAAACAATGTAATAAACCCTAAATCTCTATGCCTTCAAACTTTAAACTCAACATAGCCTATATAAGCCTCAACTAAAACTAAAACATTCACATCCAGCATATAAAAGCCCTAAGTATCAATCATGTATTTAACCCACACTTTCATACCTTCGAAAAGTAACCAACCCCTAAAACGAATACATATATGGACCCTATTTGTTATAACCACAACCATGTGTGGGATTACTCCCTAAAACTAATAACCCATTAACAATGCATTGCACAACACATTAACATTGGACAAAACTCATTATACAAAATTTATAGAGAAGGGGGGAGTGATTCACCTTGGCAGCGACACGGTGGCACGCCGGGGTGGTTGCTAGTAGGGAAATCGATAGCAAGGTGGGGGAGGTGTTGGTGACAGAGGCTGAGTGGTCGCCGGCAGCTCGCCGGAGTAAAGGTGATGGCTGGATGGTGGTTGAGGCATTGGAGTTGATGGTGATGACACAGAGAAGACGATACGGGTGGCCGTCTCTGGCCGGAGGATGGTCGACAGTACGTGGAGGAGCTCAGGGACGGTCGAGGGAGGTTGCCCGGAGTGAGGTCATGGTGGTGAGGGACGTAGGGTGGCCGGCTCGTAGGGTGCAGCGCTGGTGGCGTGAAGTGGGATGCCCGCCGGAGAAAATGAAGTGGAGGGGAGGTGCTAGGATCTCGTCGTGATGGCTCGTGGCAGTGCTCGACTGCCGGAGGGGGAAGCTCGAGAGAGGTGGGGATTCAGCGAGCGGCCGGAGAAGTTCAGCGGTCCGGGGAAGAGCCAGTCAAGTTGGCCGGAGCGTCGAAGCAGCAATAGAACTGCGGGGAGGACAGGCATGCCGGAAGGTCTCGGCAGAGTGGCAGTTGGCCGGGTTCCCTTCTGGACAGCGGGCGGAGGTTACTGGGGTGACAGTCAGCAGCACAGCGACGTCGGAGGGAGTATAGCTGTCGGCTGCTGCACAGTCGGGTGGAGATAGAATGGGGGAGGCCGGATGCTCGACGGTCGGGAAATAGCCGGCTCGTGTTGCAGAGGAGAATCGAAGGGTGGCCAGCAGCAGCTCGGGTGGAGGAGGAGCAGTCCGGTCCGGGTGGGGACGTTGGCCGCCGGAGGTGAGGGGCTTGGCCGGAGTCGGGTTCTTCATTTAAGAAGAAGAAGAAGAATGATGCAAATGAGGAGAAGAAGAAAGGAAGAAGAAGGAGAAAAGCTATGGTTGTGAATGTAGATGAGGGAAGGAGAGAGAAAAGGGGGTAGGATTCTCCATGTGTTGGGATAAGGGCCGGCCTTGGGGTTTGTGAGGGTGAGGGTGAGGGTTTTATAGGGAAGTGGTGAGTTAGATGGAGGGTGATGGTGAATCCTAATTTGAATGGATGGCTAGGATGTGTCATGAAGAAAAAATGGTGTGCTCACAAATGGGAGTGGAGTGTGGTTTGAACGATCATGGGTGGGGGTTTCTCTATTTGGGTTTAAACTAATGAGGTTTTGACACATGTTACCATATTTGCAAATTAGCCCCTTAAATTTGGAAAATTGCATGAACACATAAAATGACGCAAAAATTGTGGAGAAAATTACGGTTGATGATTTATATGGCGAGGGAGTGTTGGGGGTTTGGTACGGGTTTAATTTAATGGGCATTGGGATTAATTAAGGATTTAAATAGGATTAGGGAAAATGAGTATCCCCGATTTAAATAGAAATAAAGTGTCCCGCAATTTTAAATTAAATGGGGGCACTTGGGGTCAAAATTCGGAAATGACGCAAAGGTCAAAAATGGTGGGGGCTTGGAGTCAGTCTTGGACCCTTTAGTTGGGCCGGCTCAACGGGTTAAGTTGGTATCTCAAAATTGAGGGTAACGACACAAGTGTCCGACACGGAATTAAATATGGATTACGGTTACGGAAAATTGTACAATTAATTTAGAGCACAACAAAAATATGATTTTGAGTGACGAAAAAGTCCAGTGCCTAAATTGGCGAGTCAAGTCAGAATTACAAAAGTTTGATGGAATTTATGGGCTGATACTGGCTCCGAATATTTAAACTATGATAGGGCGCGCCAAGGGTTTTAATTAAATAACATAAAATCACAGACAAACTCAACTCTACTCTAAACCTCATCATCTTCTGAAAAATCCAAAATTTCCCAAATCCAAACCTGACTATCTATAGAATAAATCGAGGGGGTTTACATTCTTCCAAACTTAGAAAAATTTCGTCCCCGAAATTAAAAGTAAGGCATGATAATATCTAAAAGAATTTTAAAAAAACCACTACTAATCAAATTTCGTACGTAAATTCGTACCTTGCTCCTCAAATAAGTACGGGAACCGCTGCCGAATAGAATCCTCGCGTTCCCAAGTAGACTCGCCTGCTGAATGGTGCTTCCATGCTACTCTGACCTGTCGAATAGTCTGCCCTCTCCGAGTCTTCTCGCTGTGATCGAGAATCGCAACCGGCTGCTCTATGTAAGACAGACTGGGCCCGACTATAATCTCCGAATGATCAAGCACGTAGCTAGGGTCTGCCACATATCTACTCAACTACGATACGTAAAATACGTCATGTACTCCTTCTAATGATAGAGGCAATGCAAGACGGTAAGCCACTTCGCCAACTCGTTCCAAGAGGTCAAAAGGCCCGATGTACCTCGGACTTAGCTTGCCTCTGCCTTCGAATCTGATGGTACCACGAGTGGGCGATATCCTCAAAAATATATGGTCACCTTCCTTGAACTCCAATGGTCTGCGGTGTGCATCTGCCCAATATTTCTGTCTGTCCTGTGCTGTACGCAGGTGGCTCTGAACCTGCTTGACCTTCTCCACTGTCTGTGTCACTACCTCTGGACCAAGTATCTGACGCTCTCCCACGTCACTCTAACAAACTGGCGACCTATATTTCCTGTCGTACAGTGCCTCATAAGGTGCCATCTGTATGCTGGCCTGGTAACTGTTATTGTAGGAGAATTCCACCAAGTGTAGGTGGTCCTCCCAAGATCCTCCAAAATCAATCATGCACGCTCTCAACATATCTTCTAATATCTGTATCGTGCGCTCTGACTGTCCATCAGTCTGTGGATGATATACAGTGCTGAACTTGAGGCGAGTTCCTAGGCTCTCCTGCATACTCCGCCAAAAATATGACGTGAATCTGGAATCATGATCCGATACGATGCTGACAGGCACTCCATGTAATCGTACTATCTGTCTCATATACATGTCAACTAATATCTCTGTGGATTGCCCAACTCGGAAGGGCAAGAAATGTGCAGACTTGGTGAGTCTGTCTACGATAATCCAAACTGCATCCTTCCCGCTAGGGCTCTACGGGAATCCTGTGACGAAGTCCAAGGTAATGTGTTCCCACTTCCACACGGGAATGGGAAGGGGCTACAATAATCCTGCAGTCCTCTGATGTTCAGTCTTGACTTGCTGACAAACTAAACATTTCGCTACGAATCCTGCAATTTCTCTCTTTATTCCCATGCCACCAGAAATGCTGCCTCAAGTCTCGGTACATCTTCTTACCTCTCGGGACGAATAGAATGATCGAGCTATGAGCCTCGGTCATCAACTCTTGGCATAGATCACCACTCGAAACGTATAGGCAATCTCCATGCCTCAATGTTCCATCTTCCTGAATCCTGAGTTCTGTTTGCATGTCGGCTTCTGTCCTTTCTCGCAATCGTCTACAACTCGTATCTGTAGGCAAAGCTGCCCTGATCCTCTCAATAAATATGGACTGAACCTCGAGACTGGCCATCTGTCCACCCATGACTGGCAATATAACCTCAATCCTGAGTTCCTGAAAAATCCTCTAGCCACTGGCGATGAGTCGTAAAAATAGGCCATGGGCTTAGCTTAAGGCATCTGCTACTACATTCGTCTCTTCAGGGTGGTATTACAACTCGATATTATAATCTGTCATAAATTATAGCAATGCCTTGTCTCATGTTGAGTTCCTTCTGCTTGTAGGCATTATTCAGACTTTCTGTGTTTTGTATAAATCTCAACATCTGCTCTACATAAAGGTAGTATCGTCATCGCTTTAGTGCAAATATCACTGCAACTAGCCCTAGATCGAGCGTCTGATAGTTCTTCTCATGCACCCTTAGTCGTCCTAATGCGTATACTATCTATTTTATCTAATCATAACTCATATTTGTGGAGCTTGGCGTACAGCCTTTCTGTCTCAACATCTCCAATACGATCCTGAGATGTCTTTCATGCTCCTCCTGACTCTTGGAACATACCAATATGTCATCGATAATTATCACCACGAACTTATCTAAGTACTGGTGGAAAATACTGTTCATTAGGCTCATACTTACTGCTGGCGCGTTGGTTAAACCAAATGGCACAACTAAAAACTCATAGTGGCCATACTTCGTCCGAAAGGCCGTCTTCGGGATGTCCTCTCTCCGTACCTTGATCTGATGATAACTGAATCTGAGATCGATCTTCAAAATACATATGCGCCACTTAGTTGATTCAAATATATGGTCCAGTCTTTCTTCGGCACAATTAAGATGGGTATTCCCCCATAGAAAAATATTAGCCCGACTGAAACTCTTGTCCAAGTGATCCTCTACTATGGACCTTCAACTTAACCAACTCTTTCGGTACTAGTCTGAAGACGAGAGAGTAACTGGCTCGGCTCTGGGAGTCCACTCTTTAACAAACTCCATCTCTCTGTCAGGTGGCAGGCCTAGAAGATCCTCTAGAAAAACATCCTCAACTCTGATATAACATGGTGGTACACTGGTTCACCTCCTGCATTGTATACCCCTAAGGTAGATGGGCACCATACTCCTGGGCTCCCTGAACTCAACTCAGGGTAACCTGGTGGCCTAAAAATATAAATAGAACTACGTCGACAATCTAGTGTCGCGTGGTATTGGCTCAATCAACTCATGCTAGGACGGTGTCATCGTCCAGACTTAACCTCAAAATAAATCCTCCTGTTCAGTTTACCACATTAATCCTTTAAAAGAAAATTTTCTCCCCTGCCTAAAGTATAATTTCTCTTCTCCTCAATTTTTCCCTAAAATTTTTATTCCTCGAGTTTCTTCTTTTCGTTATTTATCTCTCCAAGTCGCATAGTACAATAATGGTATCACTCAAGCACATACTAGAATTTCCTGGAATCCGATTATTATCTCCCAAGTGAGATCCTAAAATTTTCATCTCCTCTAGCTCATAATCATCGTTCCTAGCATTGCTATCATATATAACTACTAGTTTTCAACATTAGGCTATGCATTTTCGTAAATTATTCTAGGTCATGATCAACAATCATTCCAGCTCTCAGTACTTCCAAGATCACTGCTACCCCAAGTACGGGTAGGGTACTACTAGGTCCAACTCTCTTGCCAACCTTTCACACTAGTTCTAGAATCCAAAGAACCCATCAATCTATCCTGATAAGGTAACAATCTTCTCCGAAAAGGTATACGAATTCTGTCTCCTGTCGTCTGGTCTTTGATCTTCTTCTGGAGGGAAGTTATCAGTCACAAGCATTCGTCTCCCCGAATAATAGGGGACGAGAAACAAGGATAGCGATATTGACGAAGATTGAACGAATGCAAAGTGGAAGTCCAAGGGCGATAATCACATACAAAGAGTTTTAAAATCGATTATGGATTGAGATCCTACTCAACAATCATAACATCTATTCCTAATTTGCAGGCTCGCTTGGCACAGTCAGGTGACCAAGACGATTTAAATCGGACCTACATGAGCACCACAAAAATATGTCACGCTCCAGTCCCAAAATACGTAGGACCAGGAATACGTGACACGCCAGCTACGCATTCGACCAGACTCTGGTCTGACTCAAATACGTATAAGTTGTAATATAAAGGGCACAATCTAGATATCCCATAAATATAAACCTCTATATCTCAATCCACAATGTACAGCAGTATACTAGAAAGAGCTATATGTGCTAAAGTCGGCCGCCCAATAACACACTAACTCGAATAGACCCGAGAAGAAGTATGAGTCTATAAAAACTAGGCTACAACAGCAGATGAAATAAATAATATAAAATAACCATAATGCCGGTAGATATAATGTGAGTACCTGGTATAATGCCAGCAAGACGTACAACTCCAACAGCAACTCCAAATGCTTCGTAATCATCTATGCTGCAAAACTGGCAGGGAACCAGGTCCTCAGAGGGACGTAACAAGGTACAGAAATACGACATGCCAAGTAAACAGAAAGTACAAGTGTACGACAGGGTACTCTATCATAACCAAACAAGTGTGACATAGTTTAAAGACAATATTCGATGCGTGGTCTGTCCAAAATAAAACCGTAGCTCCGGACACGAAAACACACGGCACTTACCGCAGCTCCGGGCAAGGAGTCACACGGGTGGTACAACTACACTAGATACAGGATCTCTACAGGAATAATATATATATATATAAGTGCGTGCAGAGGAGCCCAAATGTCTAGTAACTGTCTTCCCCATCCCAAGCGGTCAACGATGGTGCGCTGAACCTGAACCTCTATCTATCAGTCTCGACACACAGACGTAACTCAATAGACGCGACCCTAAGGTCATCCCAGTCTCTGGTCATGATGTCAGTATCAGGATACAGGAATCTGGCACGATCACAGTGTATGAGTGTGTCCTGGGGTGTCGATGTACTCAAGTACGTGCATCGAGGTACTACAAAGCATCTAGCATTTATTCTAAGACGTTACGACGAACGTCAGCACCCGGTTGTGATCCGGACGTGAAGTATCGAACGTCACCATAAATACGTGCATAATATACATAACAAAACAATAAATATCTATAAACTGAAATAGAGGGTGGCAAGGTATACTTGCTTGCGTCCGGCTGCTAATGACGGGAATCCGGTATCATGTCCAAGTCCTCAGGTCCCGTAGTACCTAGAGATGAGATACAAACTCAATCAATGAGCTATCACACGACAAACAGGGATGAGAAATGTCTATTCGTATATTCAAACTCAGCTACAACTTACAGAGACAAGACACTAGGGGGTTGACTAAGGTCGACTATTGGTGCGTTACATCAATCAAGCTAAACCTTTGTATCATATCATCAACCCAACCTCAATCACGATATTCAGTTAATCACCCTGATCCAATCCTCAGTTACAAGTCAGAAGACACTAAGCTAGAGGGTTATATCCATTACGATCAATCATCGTATACTATCCTCAGACAATCCTCATTCATATACCTCACCAAGATGTTTATCAGTATCTCCAGCCATGATCAATCCTCTGGTTTTCTTCTCCCGGTGTTCACAGACGTGAGCATGTACATTGAATTATCATCCTCCAATTAAATAACTAACTTATTGATTAAACCCTTATTTATAACCAATCATTTGAGTACTCCACCCTTCTCACATATGCATGGTTCACAATTACCTATTTGTATTCCTCAATCGAATTCTGTTATTAGTAATCAAATCCGCAATCTTATGAACGACATAATGATATCATACCCCATCTCACCATAAATCACCTGCTCATCAATACTAATTAATATGTATATAAAATAATGTAATAAACCCTAAATCTCCATGCCTTCAAACTTTAAACTCAACATAGCCTATATAAGCCTCAACTAAAACTAAAACATTCACATCCAGCATATAAAAGCCCTAAGTATCAATCTTGTATTTAACCCACACTTTCATACCTTCGAAAAGTAACCAACCCCTAAAACGAATACATATATGGACCCTATTTGTTATAACCACAACCATGTGTGGGATTACTCCCTAAAACTAATAACCCATTAACAATGCATTGCACAACACATTAACATTGGACCAAACTCATTATACAAAATTTATAGAGAAGGGGGGAGTGATTCACCTTGGCAGCGGCACGGTGGCACGCCGGGGTGGTTGCCCGTAGGGAAATCGACAGCGAGGTGGGGGAGGTGTTGGTGACAGAGGCTGAGTGGTCGCCGGCAGCTCGCCGGAGTGAAGGTGATGGCTGGATGGTGGTTGAGGCGTTGGAGTTGATGGTGATGACGCTGAGGAGACGATCTGGGTGGCCGTCTCTGGCCGGAGGATGGTCGGCAGTACGTGGAGGAGCTCTGGGACGGTCGAGGGAGGTTGCCCGGAGTGAGGTCATGGTGGTGAGGGACGTAGGGTGCAGCGCTGGTGGCGTAAAGTGGGATGCCCGCCGGAGAAGATGAAGTAGAGGGGAGGTGCTAGGATCTCGCCGTGATGGCTCGTGGCAGTGCTCGACCGCCGGAGGGGGAAGCTCAAGAGAGGTGGGGATTCAGCGAGCGGCCGGAGAAGTTCACCGGTCCGGGGAAGAGCCAATCAAGTTGGCGGGAGCGTCGAAGCAGCAATCGAACTGCGGGGAGGACAGGCACGCCGGAAGGTCTCGGCCGAGTGGCAGTTGGCCTGGTTCGCTTCTGGACAGCGGGCGGAGGTTACTGGGGTGATAGTCGGCTGCACAGCAGCGCCGGAAGGAGTATAGCTGTCGGCTGCTGCACAGTCGGGTGGAGATGGAATGGGGGAGGCCGGATGCTCGACGGTCGGGAAACAGCCGGCTCGTGCTGCAGAGGAGAATCGATGGGTGTCCAGCAACAGCTCGGGTGGAGGAGGAGCAGTCTGGTCCGGGTGGGGACGTTGGCCGCCGGAGGTGAGGGGCTTGGCCGGAGTCGGGTTCTTCATTTAAGAAGAAGAAAAAGAAGAAGAATGATGCAAATAAGGAGAAGAAGAAAGGAAGAAGAAGGAGAAAAGCTACGGTTGTGAATGTAGAGGAGGGAAGGAGAGAGAAAAGGGGGTGGGGTTCTCCATGTGTTGGGATTAGGGCCGGCCTTGGGGTTTATGAGGGTGAGGGTGATGGTTTTATAGGGAAGTGGTGAGTTGGATGGAGGGTGATGGTGAATCCTAATTTGAATGGATGGCTAGGATGTGTCATGAAGAAAAAATGGTGTGCTCACAAAGGGGAGTGGAGTGTGGTTTGAACGGTTATAGGTGGGGGTTTCTCCATTTGGGTTAAAACCAATAAGGTTTTGGCACATGTTACCATATTTGCAAATTAGCCCCTTAAATTCGAGAAATTACATGAACACATAAAATGACGCAAAAATTGTGGAGAAAATTGCGGTTGATGATTTGCATGGCGAGGGAGTGTTGGGGGTTTGGCACGAGTTTAATTTAATGGGCATTGGAATTAATTAAGGATTTAAATAGGATTAGGGAAAATGAGTATCCTCGATTTAAATAGAAATAAAGTGTCTCGCAATTTTAAATTAAATGGGGGCACTTGGGGTCAAAATTTGGAAATAACGCAAAGGTCAAAAATGGTGGGGGCTTGGAGTCAGTCTTGGACCCTTTAGTTGGGCCGGCTCAACGGGTTAAGTTGGTATCTCAAAATTGAGAGTAACGACACAGGTGTCCGACACGGAATTAAATATGGATTACGGTTACGGAAAATTATACAATTAATTTAGAGCACAACAAAAATATGATTTTGAATGACGAAAAAGTCCAGTACCTAAATTGGCGAGTCAAGTCAGAAGTACAAAAGTCCGATGGAATTTATGGGCTGATACTGGCTCCGAATATTTAAACTATGATAGGGCGCGCCAAGGGTTTTAATTAAATAAAATAAAATCACAGACAAACTCAACTCTACTCTAAACCTCATCATCTTCTGAAAAATCTAAAATTTCCTAAATCCAAACCTGACTATCTATAGAATAAATCGAGGGGGTTTACACCCCGTATGGTGCTCGAGCTGGTACTAATGTATGCGGTTTCTTCTGGCTGGACTTCCTTATGTGGATGCGTTCTATGCATTGAGCTGCGGCAAGGACGTCCGTATAAGAAGTTGGTGCAACGGAGCCAATCTGTCTCTATATCTCAAAGCTCAGTCCGGCAAAAAATTTTTTGCCTTCTCTTCTTATGTCGGGATCAGTGTAGGTGCGAAGTGGCTCAATCGTATGAACTCCGCATTATACTCTTCCACCATCATATTCCCTGAGTGAGGCGATTAAACTTTTCTCGAAGTTTCGCCCGAGCAATAGATGGAATGTATATCTCCTGGAAGAGTCTAGAGAACTACTCCCAAGTAACTCGATCTGGTCTGAGTCATTTCTCCTCAGTGAGTCACCAGTGATGTGCATTGTCTGTCAGCTGCATCCTGACAGCAATCATCCAACGCTCTCGTGGAAGATCTGTTGCTTCCAACTGATGTTGGATGTTAGTGAGCCACTCATGGACCTCCGTGGGATCCTCCTTGGTTGAGAATGTACGTGGCTTCAGATGGAAAAAATTTGAGATAGATTATATCGATGGCTGTCTAGCTGGTGGAATCGCCTTCTCCAATGCTGTCACTATACTATTCCTTAAGTTTTTTGCCTGGCATTACTGGGCCTCTTTCTGAACCTGCTGTTGGGCTTGCATCATTGTATAGAAGACTTGGAATAACTTATGTCGGTCCATAGGCTGTCCCGGCTGGAAAGCTGACATCGGTGGTATCGGTGGAGTGAATTACGATAGGGTAGAATATTGTCTCTCCGGAACCTCGAGGCGTGCTGATCTACTTGGTTGCTTTTTTAAGTGGATGGATCTCCACCCGGTAGCATCACTCCATCATTGTAAGTAACCACAGAACCTTGTGGGGGTATCCGTGGGAGTCTCGTCGCTAGTTCGTGGATCCATTACCCTGCACACAAAGTAAACTATAAAGTTTATACAGATGAATCAAGCATGATGCAAGTCAAAAAAATTAAGTTTAAGCTCGATATAGAGGTCAAGGATGTGTCAATATGTGGATAAAATCCTAGAAGTTTAGCCTATCCTAATTGCAGGCTTGCTTGATTCAATAACGGAACCGAGATAATTTTTCATAGACCTGCATGTGCCACCACAAAAACTATGTCATATCCCAGTCCCAAAATACTAAGGGACTAGCCATGTGGCAATGGCCAGCAGCACAACTCCAATGGACAAACCCAATTTAATAGACCCGTTAGAGTTTACTTAAGCTGTAATACATATAAAATTGTCTACAAATACCTCTCATAGTTTATATATCTAATCTCATCCACAACAAGTAACAAAATCACAAAGAGACAAGGCCAATTGAAATAATATACAATGATCTGTCCAACCAAAGCAATATAAATAATGTCACAGGGTACAACCCGTCATCAAAATAAAAAGAAAAATAACTCCAAGTACAATATCTAGAAGTCACTACAAGATCAAATATCTAAGAACACTAACATAATAAATGAATGATGAGATTACTGTGTGATCAAGAGAAATCCTTTAGAACAACCTCGTCCTCTACAACCTGTACATCTCCAATAGCAGCACCTGCCGTATAAACCTCAAAATAGCTCTCCTTATCTATACTTGGGGATATTGTCCGGATTCAGGTCCACAGGGGACATAACAAGGTACAATAAACACTCAAGCCAAATAAAATATAATATAGTAAAAATAGATACCCAGGACAAGCTACATAACCAGTTAAGTAAAATACAACTGAGAGCATCACTATTACTCAGGCTGAGACCACTACAGGCTCTGTGTCAGGGAACCCATATAGCGGCAAGTAGTATCTTTTAGGGCCAGTATAGACTAAAGTACCACCAGTAACATAGTATATATATAAACATAATCAGTCTCTAGTACGATATGTCTCTCCCCACCTAATATAACCTCATATCTCATGTCCACGATGTCTCATGTCCATAACATGAAAGATCATGACCTCTAGCTAGTACAACGATTCATAATAATATATATATATAATATACAAGTCTTATATCACAAATCCTGTAAGCCTATACAGAATCATCATGAATAATCTCAAAAAATATTTTGTCCTAGGAAATAGTGCCAAGTGTCCTAAGGTCTGACGTACTTGGTAAAGCAAGCACATAAAAATAGGATCGTGGAATCAACTCTCTAAGTGACGTTACACGACTCCGGGTGCGACGTCGACACCGGAATCTTGTTCGAACACTAAGCAACGTCTAACGATCCTAGGTTGAGTAGGCACATCATAAGAATATATATATATATATATATATATATATATATATAAAGAAACACAAGCAGATAATATAACAGGATATACTACAAGTTTGGCAAGGTACACTTGCCTGGATCCTGAACTTTGTCAACTGCTCCTCGGAAAGTGGATTCTTCACGTACACCTCCGGATGCTGAAACAAACATCATAAATATTTTTAGAATAATTGAAATAGCTATGATTGACTACCCATAAGTCCAATTTGGATACAGGGGCAAATGAGTAGTTTTGAGTCAAAAGCGGGGTCCACATGTGGCCCACTTCGTACCGAAAATATGCCAGAGATAAAGTTCTCCATATTTGTCAAACTTAGTGTCTACGAGTCCAGAACAATGATAAGAACCCAAAGGAATGTCCGAAATTAAATTCCGATGAGCCGATCACAAAATCGCCCGTCATATGGAACCGTAGGGCCCACGAAATGACATTTCGTAAACGTTCTCAGAATCAAACCAAAGTTGGGTCACAGGACCAGAGTAATGTTGTGAATCCAATGGTATAAGTTTCGTTGCGAAATGACAAACACATACGAAGTTATAGCAAGGTGTCAGAATATGTCGATACGATATTTTTGGCGAATACGCGTTGATTTCGGCGTGCACACAAGTCCAAATTAAATTTCTCGAAAGCCCACACATCTGCGTTCATGTTACGCACCATTTGGTGCAATCTGTATGTGATGACATGGCCTCGTTTGGCAGAATGCACCCCTTATCGGAGAATTTTGGTTCTTGGAAAACTAGTTTTTGACAGATTTCTATATTAAATTAATCATACTGTAAATCAAAATAAAATAAAGTAATTTAGGGATTAAAATTTGGTTATATTATCTTCATACAGGAAAAAGAATTACTCAGTTCAGCATCATGGTTTGGGAGTTATTGCTCTCGAAACATGGTCGTTTGGGCAGTTTTGAAACTGTCGCAAAGTCAGTTTTTTCGTTCGAGTTTTGGGTCAACTTTCTCCTAATATAAACTACTTTAAATCAATATTATTTAATGGGTTTGAGTTCCTTCATATTGTGAACATATATGGACAAGAAACTTATAAAAAGATTGAGCGAGGAGGTCGTGCTCATACCTTGAAGAGGGCCTCACGAAAAAGGATGTTGCTGCTGTTGTCGCGCTCGCGGTGGCCGGCGGCAATCGAGGATGGCCTCCTCGGTGGTCGGGGTCCGGCTTGGGTAGTCGCCTGGAGGGTGGATGCATGGGTGATGGTGGAGGTGGTGTTCTCTAGGGTTAGGGTTATGTGTTATGTATTAGATGTGTTCACGAGTCGGGTTTTGGGTTGTGCTATCTCGTTAGGGATGGGGCATTTAGTTAGTTAGAAATTTTATTTTATTTTATTTCTTTTGTTTTCTTTTCCTTTATTAATATAATTATATATATAAACCTTTCAAAAATAGTTATGTACTAGGACAATGTCTAGGGAATTTATATTTCTTTTAACAAATAATTTTACCCCCAAATTTATACTAATTTAAAATATATACACTAACTATAAATGAATATTAGACTATTTAAATAAATCAATGAATTCTCTATTAAATATTTAAATTAATATAATAAAAATAATTAATAATTACCAAGCTAACCCTATATAAAACCCAGGGTGCTCACAATAAGGAATACAAAATAGTAGAAAGGAATTTAAGTACGTAAGGTCATACCTTGATTCTTGAAAGATGGGAGATACAGTTACCAATGAGTTCCTAGTTTGATGTCGCATTCTAAGAGCAATGATTTACTTAGTTCAATACGCTATCCAACTTATAAGAAATTAAGTTGGTAGTAGGAACTCTAGTCATGATTATATTTATAATACTTATGCAAGGGTCTTATTCTAAGGAAAGATCTAAGAATATTAGGCTCTTCTAGATGTAGTCACCGACTAACATGGAAAATCTAGGTACTATCATAGAGCTATTGGTCTATACATCTATAAGGGGTAGTATTATCAAGTCAACATGACTGCTATATAGGTCATGTCTTCAATAAGATAATAGATAAGGACTGGATCGAATATAACAGGAGCGATGTGGTACCTAGGGATCCGATTATTGCATGACACAACTAACGAAGCAACAAGATTGAGGGAATCATGTAAAAGAAGAATTGGTAAAACCAATATAAAAGGATAATAAAAAGTTCACAAAGTGTTTTCATGGGATTTTATTCAATGTTAAGGCATGACTGAATAGGCATATAGAGAATCAAGTAATAATGACTAGATCCAAAGACTTAAATATGGAAGAAAATTGGTAGCCTATGGTGATATAGACATTTGCAAGGGGGTTAGTTTTAGGAATTGAGCATGACTAGGGAATGAACAAAGATTCTAGTCAATCTTATTATTCGAATTGTTGTTAGGTAATACCAAGAGACTATGACTATGAAAGAAGTTAAGTAACCCAAGACAAAAGGATAATTGCACGATCGATAGGAATCTGCCACTTCTTCTTTACGATGACAATCTTGGGTTTTGGCTTATTCATTAGGCTAAAGATGCTACAATACTACTCACACTAACATACAATCTATGTATTCTAGTTTCTTAGGATAACATTGATTCAAAATATTGCTGCTAGCAAAACTCAAGGCTAGAATCTAACTTATATCACCTTATATCTTATTTTCTCTTTACCTGGTTCCCCCAATTACATGTCTTGATTATCTCAATGGTGTTCCAATAAAATAGGGTATAAATGTCAAGAATATAATATACCAATGTCATTCATCATCATAGATCTCTGAAATTAAGTCTGTCATATAATTCCTTGTCTCATTTCCTAATTTTATCTCCAAAAACTTTTTGTCCATACTTCACAACTTAAACCATAGATATAGTTCATTAATCTATTTATGAATACTCTATCTCTATTTTATTATCATATCCAGTCTAAAAAAATTCTTTCTTTCTTATCTTATGCTATTTCATGGCTTGTTTGGTTACCGAAAATATTCTAACTTAATCATATTCATGAGTCAACAATAATCTATAGTACTACCAACAGTTATCGCATCTCACAACTTTATATAAGATATCCATTCCTATAATTCTTATGACTCATCACAAAAATTATACCAATTAGTTCCTCGATCTAAGCTTCTTATTCTTTCTTGAACCTCAAACTTTAAGGTTAATTTTACATCCACACATCTTGCTTACGTCATGCACTCATTATATAGATAATCTTTATTGTAATCCTTGACATAATTTATATTATGATACTCCTCAATTTCTACCTTACTTCATATCAATTTTTTTTGTAATTTCATTATTTCTCCTCTTTAATCATTCAACTTTAATAAAGTACTACTTTTATAACTCTTTCTAATTCATAACCATTATGTTTCCTTAATTCAATTTAATTGCTCTACTTACGACCTCTTTGGAGTTCCTAGCTAACTTGTATTAATTAAGGGTTTATTATAACTATGGTTTACTAGCATAGTCATTATATGATCTCTAACCCTAATCTTCATCCTTATTTATGGCTACCCACGTAAGCTAGGAAAATTAAATTCAATCCTTAATCTCTATACTATACTCCTATAGTTATCCCTCAAATCTTTTAAACAGTTATCAGCCCCCTTTACTGGCGCACTTTGGTACATATTGTCTTTGGCTCACTCTGGCACATGTTGGTTGCTTGTCCGGACTTTGTTTAAACCGGACCCTTAAGTTGTGGAGAAGAGTGGGTTTGGTTGGGTTAGTGGCATGTGTGGCTTGGATGGGTTTGAGTAATCCAATGGTCCACATCTCAAATCTAAACATATATATTCTTATTTTTTCTCTCTCTATGCTCATTATTTCTTTTCTATTTATCTCTCTTAGGTTTTCTCTTCCTCCGTAGGCAAGTATATCTTGCACAAGAGAAGAACCATGGATTTATGCATAATTTTAATTCTTAATAATGCCTGTTTATTTTTAGCTCATGTTGTTGGGATCGAGCACCCCTTCACTTTTAATACATGTCGTTCTTGATTTTCTTGGTTGGAATTGCATGGACCAGAGTTTGGGTCTACGGATTCACTTTTGTTTTCTTTGGGTTTGATCTCCCAAAAATTTATATTTTATAAAACTAATTAGCTTAGATTGTAGAGCACCATATTTTATATAATTTTACTTTTTGTCGTGCTTGCTTTCAAGTCCAGCTAAGTTCAGTGCTGCAACTTGATACAATATGTGTACCAAGTGGCTTACTAGAGAAGAAGAATAGTTATCTGTGAAGAGTATGCAAGAGACCCCCCCCCCCCATTTGACGTAGAAATACGTATATTTCACTTTGGGCGCATTGGTGTGATGTCCCAATTCTTCGTGCGTACTAATCATACTGCACTTAGACTCCAAGCAAAAGTGCACCAGTCACAATTCTTGAGCTAATGGCACACTTTTGAGAGAAAACCAAGTTGCCTCACTTTTGTGCATATTAAATCAAAGTTCTTCCTGGGAAACCAAGGAAAAGTGGGCCACAGTCAGTCCGCGCATTTTCTTCGTGTTGGCAATCTGGCGCATTTTTTCTCTATTTCGTCAATCGGCACACTTTGCTTATGTTTGGTAGCTTGCACACTTTTTTACTCTTTGTTTCCTGAGGGATGAAGCTTTGGTCGGTTTCTCGATTTTTGTATTATTAATTTGTGTGCTTCTCGACTGTCGAGCTTTGACCTCGAATTGTGTATTTTGTCTTGTAGCTAGCTTGCTCGTTCACTTTCCCTGAAAGTACACTTTATTCTTGCTTGTGGACTTTTGTCAAGTGTGCCGTTTTAGTCAACTTGACAAAGTGTGCCATCTTTTGTAGCTCGTGCACTTTCTTGTGAAAGTGCGCCAACCCAGTTTTGATAGTTTGTGCGCCAACCTTACTTCTATGTGTTTCGTGCACCAACTTGCTTTGCACGCCTATTATTTCCTGCACACGTTGAACCTTGTAGATGTAGCCATGTATGCACTTGTTATTTTACTTGTTAAGTAGATTACTTTTTCTTGATCACCTTATTATACGTTGGATAGAATAAGAAGCGTAGTTCAACTCGGGTGATATTCTGCAACCCTGTCCTTGTTTGATTTACGGGTTGTGGATCTGATCTCGAGGGGTTCTCGTACTACTCTTATTCTCATTCATCAATATAATAAAGTGACAAATTGATGCGACCAGTATTAGACTATCATGTCCTGAGTAACTTGCTACCTGATAACTTGTCTATGATCTAGATACTAGAACTTGTTCCTTCCCTAACTATTGTATTTGTTCTGATACACTTTATCGCACCGAGAGTGCTACTCGATATATATAGAGTGAGACGTCATGCCACATACTCCTGCTATGTGATGTATGTTATTATTTTTTATGCACGGATCTGGTGTCACTACTACATTTTCTAGGAAATAGTATTTTGTATATTTCATAATTAATTAAATATTGTACATATTGAATATTTATTTATTGTATTATTTATTTATTGTTATATTTTAGATTTTATTTTGGACTTGTGTTAGTAGACCTAACTAGTTTAGATTATATCCATGGACCAACATTTAATTCTAGTTAGAATTGAGCCAATAGTAAGTTCATTCATTAGGAGGATAAATTAATTAGTTAAACCAATTAGACTAGAACTTTCCCTCCTTAATTAAGTTCTTCATGAAAAGCCCCAAGGGGTATTATGGATATTTCATAGTAGCTTGGAGGAGGGGGTAGAGGCCGGCTATATTAGGAGTGGAGAGAGACTCTCTCTTTTTATTTTTCATTCCAAATCTAGATATAGAATTTCTCTCGTCTAAATTCCTTCATCCCTACACCAATTTCTACCCAAATTTCTTTTCAATTCCTTT